>JBBPDF010400019.1:7229-21736 GCA_037974715.1 Lomanotus vermiformis | reverse complement strand
ATTCTTAATTTCTTAGTTTTCAGCCCTTAGTGTTTTGCATGCAGTTTCTGGTTTCGGCCACTAGGTGGCATTTGGAGAGTATTAATGCATGTCCTGAGCACAACGTGTTTTTATGGAGGAGACAGCAACATCGCATGCCTGTAGCCATGGCCGTATCTACCATTGAGGACACCGAGGTCATGTCCTCGGTATTTTTTCCTGAAATTTCAAATTAGTCAAAGCTGAAATCCAGCAGTGATGACCAGTGCGAACACAGAACCTGGTCCGTGTCCGAATCCATTTGTCGTCTGTATTTTCTCCCAATTAAATTCACATTCTCCGTCTAATCTCAAGTGACATCTCCTCTATCTGTCTTTATCTCCTCATCTCCTCTATCAGGCAGCGGTGAATCTAGCCGCTCTTCGGGAAAACCCGGTGAAGCCAGCCGCGCTTAAACAGAAGGTGCATATTGTTTAGGAGGTTTACGGTATCGATTAGAAGACATGCGCTCTTTAAGGGAAAATTAGCGTTCAGTGTTGTTTTCCAGGCTCTGTCCCGAAAATAAACTATAGTTAAGCATAATTGTGATTTTAATGAGGGACTGGAAGTAGAATTTACTGTGTATCACATACATTTTGAATACAGTTCCAAGCTTTAATGTACAACAAATAAAACAAGTTTATTAAACTAATGTTTGTGTTTTTTTCCAGCTTCGAGGTGAACCTGTTTGAGCTGGGTTCTCCTCGTTCTGTGTTGTGCGCTGTTATTTATAGACCACCCAAGAACAATAAGGACTTCATCAGCGATTTTGCAGATTTCCTGGCAGGAATACTGCCTAGATATGATCAGGTGTTAATAGTTGGGGATTTTAATATCCATGTGTGCTGTCCTGAGAAAGCTTTAGTTAAAGATTTTTTAAATCTTATTGACAACCTTAATTTTATACAATCGGTATCCGGCCCCACTCATGAACTGGGGCACACTCTTGATTTTGTTTAACTAGTGGTTTTACGGTCTGTTACCTTGATGTCTGTGATGCACTGTTCTCAGACCATTTGCCTGTTGTTTTTGACCTGCCCCTCCCCTCTCATACAGTTAAACCTCAACGCAGGAGTGTTATTAACTCTTCCACTGCTGCTAGGTTCTCTGAAGCTTTTATCTCAGCGTGTAACCACGCAGAACTTCTGTGCTCTAATTCAGATGTTGGGACGTTATCCCCTTTTTTGATTCAATCTGTTTAAATATATTGGATTCCGTGGCCCCAATGAAGTTGCAGCTACCTAGATCTAGATGTGAGCCCTGGGCAAATGAAGCTATGCGCATTGCTAGGCGTAAATGTAGGAGGGCTGAGCGAAAGTGGAAGAAGGACAGGCTGCAGGTTTCATTCCAGATTTTGAGAGACAGCTGGCGCTGCTATCAGAAAATTGTGAAAGCTGCTAAAGCCAAACATTTTTCTAATATTATTGACTCTAACTGCCACAAATTCTCGTGTACTGTTCAAAACCGTAAATTCAGTTCTTAATCCCCCACAATCTGACTATTTGGGTAATTCTACTGAAGTGTGTGAGAACTTCTTGAACTTCTTCATTAATAAGGTGTTGGGCACTAGAGCACTCCTGTGTCCTCCCCCCTGTGACCCGTCCATCTGTGTCACATGCCCAGCTGTCTTTGACCAGTTTGAGCCTGTTACCTTACCTTACCTTGAAGAAATTATTAGTCATATGAAGCCTGCAGGCTCTCCTAATGACCCAATTCCTTCTCGTCTTTTTAAAGAAGTTTTTTCAACAGTTGCACCTTATGTGCTCAGTATTATAAATGGCAGTTTAACTAATGTGATTTTACCAGTGAGTTTTAAGCATGCTGTTGTGACACCTTTGATTAAGAAGCCTGGACTGGACTCCTCTGTACTTTCGAATTTTAGGCCCATCTCTAAGCTTCCTTTTCTCTCCAAAGTTTTGGAGAGAATAGTTTATCAGCAGTTGAAATTGTTTTTAGATGAGCTTAATATTCTCAAAGTGTTTCAGTCTGGTTTTAAAAGCCGTCATAGTACGGAATCAGCGTTATTAAAAGTTTTAAATGACATTTTTTTAGCTACAGATTCTGGTCACTGTGTGGCTTTGGTACTGTTGGATCTAACAGCTGCCTTCGACACAGTGGACCATGAGATCCTCCTGTCTCGACTGCATAGCTGGGTAGGCATTCAGGGTGGTGTCTTAGATTGGTTCAGGTCTTATCTAACTGGGAGAAGTTTTTGTGTCCGTATTGGTACCGCTGAGTCTGCTCCAGCACCTCTCACGTGTGGAGTGCCTTAAGGTTATATTCTCGGGCCTCTCCTCTTCTCTTTGTACCTGCTTCCTCCGGGGTCAATTCTTCGTAAATTTGGCATCGCGTTCCATTTTTACGCTGATGACAGCCAAATTTATATGCCATTAAAAAAGGAAAATGCGTACTCAGCAATCCAGTTACTTGAATGCAATGCAGAAATCAAAGCATGGCTGTCATTGAATTTTCTACATTTTAATGAAAAAAAGACTGAGGTCATGTTGTTTGGGACAAGCAATAAAGTTAAAATTGACCTAGGTCCGCTAATCCAATACTTGACACACACAGCAAGAAATCTGGGTGTCAGACTGGACAGTGAACTGAAATTTGATGCACAGGTTAGCTCAGTGGTCAAATCCAGTTTTTTTCAATCAAGACAACTGTCCAGAGTGAAACCTGTTTTTTCTCAGCGTCATTTTGAGATTTTGATCCATGTATTTATCACGACTCGCTTGGACTACTGCAATGCACTCTACGTTGGGCTTAATCAGAGGTCACTTGACCGGCTGCAGTTGGTCCAACATGCTGCTGCTCGGCTTTTAACTGGCACAAAAAAATATGAGCACATTACTCCAGTCTTAGCATCACTGCATTGGCTCCCGGTTCAATTTCGGATTGATTTTAAAATTCTTTTATTTGCTTTTAAATGTCTTCATGGCCTGGCCCCGCATTATTTATCTGAACTGCTTCACCCATATGTTCCTCCACGTACTCTTAGGTCAGCAGATCATTTACTCTTAGCTGTCCCCAGAACTAGAAGGAAGCTTAGGGGTGATCGAGCTTTTTCAGCTGCTGCTACAAAATTATGGAATGCTTTGCCTTTGAACATCAGGCAGGCTGACTCCCTTTCTGTTTTTAAGAGTTCTCTTAAAACTTATTTCTTTTCTTTGGCTTTTAAATCTGTTTAGATGTTGGTTTTATTGTTTTAATGTTTTATTGTTGTATTTGGTTTTTATTCTTTTATGTCAGTGTACAGCACTTTGGTCAACTCTGTTGTTTAAAATGTGCTTTATAAAGCTATTAAAGTTAAAGTTAAAGTTTTTACATGTACTGTTTTGGAAGGACAATAAAATTCTTAATTTCAATAAAGCCATTACCACTTCAGGTCACTCTACTGACAGACCTCGTAGGAAACTTTACTCTGGCGTTTATGAATAAATTAAACAGCAGCACTTATCAACGTTTATCTGTTTACAGGTCTCATTTTTGAGCTCGAATAAAGTGCTTAAAATAAATAAAGCCATCACCACTTCAGGTCACTCTACTGACATATCTCATGAAAATTTACAAATACATTCAATATAAATACATTTACATTTCATAAATACATTAAACAGCAGCACTGATCAGCATTCATCTGTTTAAAAGTGTCATTTTACAACTCAAATGAAGTCCTTAAATTAACCAAAGCCATCACCAAACCACCACAGGTCACTTCAGTAGCTAACATACTATTCCCACAACTAATATGTTTTTTTGGGTTTTTTTTTTTACTGTAGCATTTAGGAATAATAATTAAAAAATAAAATCATCATTTGCAGCATTCATTTGTTCATCACTGGCACGTTTGCCATGCAGTAAAATCCCTAAATGAAATAAGGCCATCATCAAACCACAAGAGATCTCTTCAGTAGCTACAATACTATGTCTGAGCCTCCTATAGGTTTTACTGTGACATTCATGAAAAATAAAAAAATTAAATCAGGACGTTCAGCATTTATTTGTTCATCTTGCAAATGTTTAATATAGGATGAAATCCCATAATCCCTGGATAAGGTCTTCACCAAACCACTGCATGTCAGTTCAGTACCTACCATACTATGTCTGAACCCAATATGGAGATATTTTACTGTGGCATTTTACTGTGTGGGGGGATTTAAAAAAATGACCTCGTTATTTGAAAAATCCTGGCTACAGCCCTGACAGTGACCAGAGTAATATATAAACAGTGTAAACAGTGACCAGAGTAATATATAGTGTAAACAGTTACCAGAGTAATATATAAATAGTGTAAACAGTCAGCAGAGTAATATATAAATATTGTAAACAGTGACCAGAGGAATATATAAATAGTTTAAACATTTACCAGAGAAATATATAAATAGTATAAACACATGTGCACATGTGCAACTACTGCACTATGGATGTTTATAAATATAGATATATGTATGTATATACATATGTATATATGTGTGTATAAATGAACCATACAATATAGTAAACAATCTAAATCTTATATACAGAAAGATTTATATATATATATATTTGCATAGTTTTTGTAATTTTTAAAATAGTAGTCAGGGTTATTTGTGTAATGTTCTGACGTGGAGACTGTGGGGTTACAGCAACAGCAGTTGTATGGATGTCAAGAACCGCAGGCCCATTTTCACCATCGTGACTGTTTTCACTGAACAGGTGCACTGACCACAGCAGAGAGAAGCCATATGAGTGACGTGGTGACTGAGGGGAATCCTGTGTGATGATGGTGAGGTTTTGGGTCGGCGCTGTTTTGAAGCACAAGGTTCTGCGTACCCTGGCCGGGACAGAAGAGGAGAATCTCAGATACCACCGTAGTTCCCACCGTAAACTATGCCGACCTGTGATCCGGCGGCTGACCGCAGCAGAGAGCAGCCATGAGTGACGTGGAGACTGTGGGGCTGCACGTGTGCATCAGCAGCTGTTTGGGGGGAATGAATCGCAGGCCCATTCTGACCATAATGAGTCTCCAGAGTGATGATGGTGAGGTTTTGGCTCGGTGCTGTTTTGAAGTCCGAGTCTCTGCGTACCCTGGCTGTGACCGCAAAACATAAGAAAAGAATCTCAGCATATGAATCCAAGAGAAAACATTCGGCTGTATTAAAATAGTAGTTAGGGTTATTTGTGTAATGTTCTGACGTGGAGACTGTGGGGGCTGTACATATGTGACAGCAGCTGTATGGGTGGCATGAACCGCAGGACCATCCTCACCATCATCACTTTGGAGTCTCAGGATGGTCAAAGTTTGGGTGGATTTAAACCAGGTCTGCAAGGAGATGCACAAACACAACACAACAAATGCCTTCATGTGTAACAGCAGCTGCATGGGTGGCATGAACCGCAGGACCATCCTCACGATCAGGACTCTGGAGACTGTGGGGCTGCACATGTGCAACAGCAGCCGTTTGGGGGGAATGAATCGCAGGGAATGGACTCTGGAGACTCACGATGGGCAGGTTTTGGGTCAGCGCTCTTTTAAAGTCCCAATTCGTGCCTGCCCTGGCCGGGGCTGCAAAACAAAAGAGAAGAATTTTAGCAAACAAACTGTGTACATATACGTTTATACTGTTTATAAATATAAATATGTGTATGTATATACATATGTATATATGTGTGTATGAATTAACTATACAATATAGTAAACAATCTAAATCTTATATACAGAAAATACAATATTGCAGAAGTATATACAAGAGTTTACATAAAGTGCATTTGAAATGCTGCAGGTGTTTTACAGTGAGACACTTCAGCTGTTTAGGAGGGAGACGGCGAGGGTAAAGAAACTGTTCCTGGGTTCGGCTGGTCCTACTACATTTGAATACTACACACACACACACAGGTATATATTTTTAAAATAGTAGTTAGGGTTATTTGTGTAATGTTCTGACCTGGAGACTGTGGGTTTCCACATGTGCAACAGCATCTATATGGATGGCAAGAACCGCAGGCCCATTCTCATCATCGTGACTGTTTTCACGGAACAGGTGCACTGACCGCAGCAGAGAGAAGCCATATGAGTGACGTGGAGACTGTTGGGCCTCAGATGTGCAACAGCAGCTGTATGGGGGGAATGAATCGCCGGCCCATTCCGACCATAATGAGTCTCCAAAGTGATGATAGTGAGGTTTTGGGTCGGCGCTGTTCTGAAGTCCGAGGTTCTGCCTACCCTGGCCAGGACTGTAAAACAGAAGAGAAGAATGTCAGCAAATGGATCCAAGAGTATATTTTTTGTAAGTGTTAAAATAGTAGTTAGGGTTATTTGTGCAATGGTCTTATGTTTATGTCTCTCTCTCTCACACACACACACACACACACACACACACACACACACACACACACACACACACACTGATTGTATTTTGTTGTATGTATTTCTGTGGTTCCTTTATCTGTTTGAAATTAACCATCTATTGCATGATATATGAAATAATAGAGAAAAAAAATATTTGCACACACCTGTCATAGAGCACATTGAAAAATTCACCACATAATTTACAAAGATAATAATAATAGGGGGTAGATTTAGGTATGTTACTTTGGTGCAACAACATGCAATAATGGTAATAATAATAATAATAATAATAATAATAATAATAATAATAATAATAATAATGCTTCAATATGTCTTGGTATCCTGTCATCCTGTCATCTGTGGAATCCTCATTCCACTGTTGCATATTGTGAAAATATTTTTTAGTTCATGGAAATCCTCAGGTTAAAATGAGCATTTGTGCCCATGAAACTGTACAGAAATGGGTATGTTACCCTGAGGCAACACAATGCAATAGAGGGTTAAAATGTGTCCAAAGCATAAGAAATAGTAATAGATACCCTTTTCAGATTTTAAAGGATGGGAAGCAGGTGTATTTGGAGGAGCTGAGTCTGAAGAAAAACGTTTTATCACGTTTCCAATACTTTAAAACACACACGGCGCGTCCCAATACTTTCTGCCGTTTTGTGAATCACCCTTCGAGCCGTCCTCAATTTTGTGATTATGCTAGCGGCTCGTGCAGACATTACAGAAGCTTTGCCTTTAAGCCTTTTAAAGGGAACATGTAAACAAACTGCTTCTAAGCTGAAATGGAGACCTCACAATTTAAAGGTGTGTTTGTAAATGTAGAAACCAAACTCACCCTCTCAACCACTCGTGTGCCTTCACTCGTCAAGCCCAAACACAAACTGTTCACGTTAATGACGTCCAAAGCTTAAACAACCACGGCGCGTCGCAATACTTTCTGCCGTTTTGTGAATCACCCTTCGAGCCGTCCTCCATTTTGTGATTATGCTCGCGGCTCGTGCAGACATTACAGAGACTTTGCCTTTAAGCGATTTAAAGGGACGGTCTAAAAATTCTGCTATTTAGCTAAAATGGAGACCTCCATTATAGGGCTGTTTGTAAATGTAGAAACCAAACTCACCCTTTCAACAAGCTTCAATCCTCTTATTCTTCAAAAACAACCTTAAGGGTAAGTTGTAAGAAAAGTTTTCTTTCTTTGAAAGGAAGAAACAAACAAAGACTATGCATTTAAGCGTTTTAAAGGGAACGTGTAAACAAACTTGCTTCTTAGCTAAAATGGAGGCCTCCATTATAGGGCTGTTTGTAAATAACGAATACAGCTTCAAATACAATCGAAAACTGAAACTTTAAATAAACATCTGTACTGAAAAAGTGACACGGTTACTGTCAGTTATCACTTTATGACGATTTGTTGTGATTCTGAGGGAATGGGATGGCGTTCCTTAAAGTTCAAGAGTTTTCTTTGACACCTGTTCAATGCATTGATGCTACTCACATTTAAACGTTGTGTTTTATAAAATTGAATTGAGTTAAATTTAATATTTTTGTATCGTAGGGAGCTGGGGGGTAGGACTGGCTCTGTTTGGCCCTGTTGAGGTCGTTTTGGCGGGGAAACTGCCTGTGGGGTTAATTAGTTGCACCTGGTGTTCTGGCGGGGAAACTGGGTGGTTAATGGAGGTACTTAGTGGGTACTTACATTTACATTTAGACTCATATCTACTTAATAATTATTTCATTATAGTATTTTGTGTGTAAGAAAATTCATTTTACTGTATGTTGTTCTTATATGACTATGCAAGTGACAAAAAATAAAGAATCTTGAAATGTGAATACAGGGTACAGGACAGCTCTGCCCCAGTACTTTGGTCCACATAGTTTTTATTCATGACCATTGAGAATGGTCCACAAAGTCTAAAGGGAGTAATGGGCAATCTTTTTTTGTAACAATAGTGTTTCAGAATCTAAAGTTGATACTTTTTTATTTGTCTTATGCTGTACACGTGTGTAATTTTTTTCATTACTTTTGGTCTTTAGACACGCGGGTGTACTGACATGCCGGAAATGTGGGTTGGGCTCTGGGCACCAAGGCAATTTAAATTGTGGTTGGCACCGTCGAATCGGTCAATACCCAACACCACCCATGACAAATCTTCCTTCTTCTTTTCTTATTCATCAACACTGCAAGTGTCTGACAGTACGCTGGGTTGAGGGTGGGTGACATTTAATCATAATTTTGTTTTCTAAGGCACTGTATAATTTCTTGCAGCCAAACTGGAAGAGAAGCCCTCCTCTGTTCAGCGGTTCCAGAAGTGCGCGGGCATGCTTTGCGGCCTGACCGGCCACAGGAGAAGAGTGCTGAGCGCTCGGAGGACTGACGAAGTCCTCTACTGCGATCGAATCAACAAACTCTACGTAATCAACGTAAGCTTCATAATTATTTTCACATGTAGTTTTTGTTTATGAATGTTTACCTTTTATCTGTCATGCTTTCTCTGAATGTCTGTCTATGTGTTCTATCCTAGACCAAATTCCACAAAGTGCGTGTGGTCCATGGCAGGGCCAAGCTGCCGCCGGACAAAAGGGAGCGTGAGTGGCTGTCCTTGTTTGCCGATATTACGCCCCGTCTCCATGGCTACAAATTATTTATGTCACACACACACACCTACACACACGTATACAGCCCATCCTCACAATGATGACGACGGCGTGACTCCACCAGGACCGGTGCTTTTCAAAAAAAAGTCGGAGGTTCAAAGGCCGTAAAGCATGCCAACCCGTAATCCTGCAGCTTACTGCCTTGAACAATTTCCTCCGGCATAAATAAACTTTCCCGATTCCGATTCTGATTTGAACCTCCGACAGAGAGCTGAACAGCAGTATAAGGGTATGAACCACAGGCACATTCTTGCCATCTTTTTTTTTTCCAAAAACAGACATTTTAAATGTGTACATATATATAGAGTTCAATATTTTTTATATGTATATAGTTCCGTATTTTTTTTAAATGTATATAGTTCTGTATTTTTTTATTGATATAGTTCCATATGTTTTGATGTATATAGTTACGTATTTTGTTAAAACAGTAGTTAGGATTATTTGTGTAATGTTCTGACGTTTTTTGTTCAAAAAAAATATATATTGTTCTGTTCATGTTCTACAACAAAAAAGTTGTGTTCTTTCAAAAAAAAATAAATATTTTCTGTTTTTGTATGTATTTCTGTGGTTCCTTTATTTGTTTGAGATTAGAATGTGACCAGAGCATAAAAAAGGACAGACTGAAAAAATAGTAACAATAGACAATAATAGTAATAATTATAATAATAATAGATTTTCAGGGATGGGAAGCCGGTGTATTTGGAGGACCCGAGTGGAGACGCTACATGGGTTGGTGATGTAGAAGAAGAAACTCCCTCTCAACAATTCTGGCTTCACTTGCAAACCCCAAACACAAAGTGTTCATGTTCATCACCTTTTCATAATCACTTGATCTTACATGATTTTAAACGATTATAAACTGATGGATTACTGGTAAGGACATGGCTTAATGTGTTAATTTAAGTAGGTTCATTGAACGGGTGGGAGGAAAGCATGATTAAAAGTCTGAGAAAATATCTACACCCACAAGCTTTGGGATATGTATCACCCTTTGTGGAGGTGAGTTATAGGCTTGACCCCTAGATTTGAACTTTCCCCCAGGGAATGGTTCAGAGAAGTAACCAAAGCAGGTAGAGACTTTGAAACCTTAACTAAATCTGCTCCCTAGAACTTGCAATTTCAATGCAAAGGTCAAGTCTAGGGGTCAAAGCCGTAACTCAGCCCCCCAAAAACCCAAGCCCCCCCGTTTTCTGGACATGTGTCCGACATGGTCTTAGGTACATGGCTGTGAAGTGGCAAAATTCTAGCTGCTTCATGGCCATTTCTACAGAGCCAAATGTATTGCCATAACTAGGCCTCAGTTTCCTATTGATTTCAATGGAACGGTTTTAATTCACTAAAATATTCATATAAAATCAAGAAATGTACATACATGGATGTGCTTCACAGAGTTGTTGAGAGGGAGTTTCTTCGCCCCTCTTTTGCATTTTAAAATGTGAGAATGGGCCTGCGATTCATTCAAACCGTACAACTGAATTACAAAAAATATGCAACTCTATACAAAAAATATCTCACTCTACTGAGCTCCAGTCCCCAGTAAACCAGAGCTCCAGTCTCCATGTTTGGGGATTCAGGTTAAGTTTAGGGGTAAAAAAACCATGAGTTTCACCAAGGCGAAACAGGTAAACCATGAGTCCAAACAAGGGGAAACATGTAACGCACTGGCCTGTCCAGCGGGATTCTTCTGGCTCCCTGACCTAAATCCTCATCATCTTCAAGACCTCAAATAGGGTGTGACATGCTGGTGCCTTGTGAGCCCTACAGTTGGGGTCAGTGTACCACTGTTATTACACGTGTAACAGCAGCTGTATGGGTGGAATGAATCACAAGGCCATCCTCACCCGCGATCCGGCAGCAGAGAGCAGCTATAAGTGAAGTGGGGCTGCAGTTTAAAAGTTTAAAGGTGCGACCCGCGATTGTTTGTAAACAATGGATAGACCTTTAAATACAATCGAAATTAACCTTTATGTAAACCTCTGAACTGGGGCAAAGTGACATGGTTACTGTCACTTATATTTTAAGGACGTTTTGTCGTGATTCTAAGAGAGTAAGAGGGCATTTCGTCAAACATCAGCTTTTGTAAATATGACACAAACGAAATCTTTAGTCAATATTATGCAGGGATTAAGGCTTATGAACCTTATAAAATACTTCAGCCTGTATTCAAACACTGGGACTGTGTCTGAGCTCCCGCTTGTAGTTTGGTACTGATAGCGGTTCTGCTAGCGGCGCAGTTATTCGGGCCGAGCGTTAACGCCACCTGAGTTGAGGAATCAAAACAAGCCCCCCTCCCCTCCTCCCACCGCTCCCTCTCTCGACAAACGCACAAATTGTTCAAGTGCATCACGTTGTCCAGTACTTTAAAAAACAAAGGCGCGTCCCTATACTTTTGGCCTTTTACTGACTCGCCGTTCGAGCCCTACGGCACGTGTTTGTGTGGCTCACGGTTCTCACAGAAATTACAGCGTGTTCATCCTCTGCTTGGTTTATCTAATACTGTAATCTACGATCTTGTCTGTTTGTAAACAACGTAAACAGCTTTAAATACAATCGAAACCTAACTTTAGGTAAACTGCTGAACTGGGGGAAAGTGACTATGGGGGGCCGTTTAGGACTTGTTGTTACATAAACACGTTTGAAACATATACACATTCACATAGAAAACATGTAACACATGCATCCATTCTACTTAAAACTCGTTACACACACACACACACACACACACACATATATGAAACACACATGCAGATACAGGTGAAATTATTCCTTATTGTATTTGGTGTGTAAGAAAATTCATTTCGCTGTGTGTTGTTCCTGTGCAAGTGACAAAAAATAAATGAATAAATAAATAAAAAGAATCATGAAACGTGAATACATGCCAGTCTGGGTTTTAGCCCCTTAACCTATATCGGTCGGGTCGTATGAAATCCTATCAAATGAATGGTCTCTTCGCAAAGCTGTCCAATTTTTTATTCATTTGAATGAATATCAAATGACAAGTCTGTTCACAAAAAAAAAAATGCTTTATTTAACACCACACTGATTAGGGAACATTACTGATGCTACCACATTTGTCTTTATTACTTCATTCCCTTTGCTTTGCTTTTTTATTAATTTATTCCCTTTTATTTCTTTTTCCATCACAGATGGTTTTCATTGAGCAAGGTCAGGAGAACATCGACAACTTGCAGAATGCTTACAGGGCATTCGACACTGTTGAGGAGTTCCTGTCCTCCAACACAGTCCAAATCCCATTTCACAAGATCGAAAATCCTGGGGAACACCTCAACTACAGCTACGACATTGACGGAATACTAGTTTAGCTTTCCTCAGTCTGCGCGATCAATAATGGGCTTTCTCATCTGTTCCTGCCAACAGAAACTCGAGTGAAAAATCACTACTTCTTTCACAGGAAGCACATCAATCTTGCCAACTACAGCCAGAAAGGATTGACGGCTCTGTCCCATTGTTGTGGAATTGTAATCGCACACCTCAATGGAGGATTTTACTTGAATTTAACAGCAATGCCCCAGAATGTCAAAGAACCCAGTGCAGCCCTGGGAAATAAAAAACGATTTCAGGAACTGGCTACTGAAGCTACGAATGATGTGACCTTCAACTTCCGTTTGCAACTAACCCTACTTAATGAAACAACGTAAACAGCTTGAAGACTTGAGGAGACCGTCCATACAAAAACAGTGCCTGCATGACACCACAAAATTCAAGGTTCTTGATCAAGATCTCAATTTCATCTTGGGCATTCTCCACCGTGCTATCACCCAAACTAACGAGGCAGAAGAAGACATCATCATTGTGCCATCTGTCACACGCTTTGGACAAAAACACAACTCCTGCCTCTATTTGGACTTCATGGACACGGACCACATAATGTCCATGTCCTTGCATTGTGCATGTGACATTAGGGCAAAAGACAAGGACGTGCATGTTCAGAGGGTGGTAGGCCATTCTTGCCACCTCTACACAGCCCTATCCATGCACGAGGCTGTGAACATGCAGACACCTTTAGATGGTCGGCCTGTGGAACTGAGCCACACCGTTTCACAAATTTTCACCAGGGTCAATCCAGTGAGGTTTGTCCAAATGTATGCAACATCCCCTCACTGCCACTTTAGCATCCCCTTCATCCACCCAGTGTCAGGACTAATTAGCCTCTGTGATTTGCAACACCAATTCACAAGGGCTGACATGCACAAGGCAGCTAGCACGTACGTCCAGCACGTCGAGGATGTCCGTCTGAAGATGGTTGGCCAGCTGACCACGAGGTTGGAAGTGGTGGAAAACATGACTGTAAGTGTTTATTTATTTCTTTGTTTTTACTCCAGTTAGTGTAATATCAAAGGAGATTGTATTCTTGAAGTTTTACCCTTATTAAGCGCCAAGAGACCACCTCGAATGACTTAAACATAACCGAGTAAATGGCGTTTTTTCTAAGGTTTTTCCTTACTAAGCATCAAGACAGCCAATAACTCCCCCCCCACCCCCCCACCCCTAGGACCCAGAACCCCCATCTTCTGGCCACGTATTCCCCACTGCCCCATCCTACTCTGGGCCAAATTTGACATCTCTAGCCCCTTTGGTTCTTTCTCTAGAGCCTTGTGAATTCTGCACAAAACGGCAGTGAGAAATTGACCGGGACGGGAAATAAGCCGATTCGGTCAAATTCTCACTGTGCTCTGTCGTCAAAGTTAGCATGCTCGGAATCCACTCAAAGTTCAGATCTACGCGTTTCGTGATGCCAGGATTCAGAATCTGAGCTTATCTCAAAACTAGCATGTTAGCATGCTAGCGTGAAAAAACACAAAAGTGGGCGTATCTCAGGATAGGAAGGTCGTAGAGACTCGGGACAAAGTTCCCCGAGTTCCTCTCGAAGAGTACGTTTCCTAAGATGCCTTTAGATTTTTCGTACGACGGACAGAAAAAAAGTTATTAAGTTTTTCTCGATTATCTCGGAAACGAAGCGAGATAGGACGTTCCTTCGCGGGCGCGGGCACGCGTGGCCCGGGCCCCGCCCACCGCCCCCCCACCCGGCCACGCCCCTTTTCGGAATGGTACGGGGGTACCATAGGTGGATTTTCGCTCCTAAACCTATATCGATATTTACTGTCGATGAAGAAGTCTGTCGAAAGTAAGGTCTGTACACAAAGGTTCCTATAAAATGAATGGTCTTCACGAAGGGACCCCAACAAATGACAAGTCTGTTCACGAAAAAATTTGTAAAATGAAAGAGCTGGTCGCAAGCAACCCAACGCACTTGGTTCCAAGTCTGTAGGACATTCTGCTCCCAAGATATTGCCAAAAAACTCTAAACATAATCTCAAAACATTAAAACTAACCCTACACCTATTCCTAAACCCTAAACATAACCATACACTTTATCCTAAACCCTAAACCTAACCATAACCACCTCGAATGACTTAAACATAACCGAGTAAATGGCGTTTTTTCTAAGGTTTTTCCTTACTAAGCATCAAGACAG
>JBBPDF010398911.1:0-10915 GCA_037974715.1 Lomanotus vermiformis | reverse complement strand
TTGGAGAGTCACTAAGGCAGATTGGGTCTGCCGTGTCTTAAGGCAGACTAGGTCTGTCGTGTTGGTTGGCCTCTTAGATCTAGTTCACACTTAAATAATAGTTTCCTGCTTTTTTATCCGTTTTTTTCCCGCCATGTCCAGGTTTTAATGACATCAACGCAAACAACAATGTCACAATGGACATTTGATATGACAGAACTAAAATGGCATCTCATTATTGCATTTAAACCAGTTCATAGTGCATGGGCGCAGTTGCACAAAACACTCCCTTTGGCTTATTGGTACATGGAGTTACTTCTCAAGAAAAACCCAAAATACAGTTGGATATAATACAGACTATTTGACGGAATGACATCGATGAAATTCCTCAATAGCACTTCAGAAAGTTTGACATCTTGGCTACCTTGAGTGTAGTCAAGAAAAACACAAAATGTTTTTTGATATATAAGTATTAGGAGGGTGTGATAGAAACAGTTCATGTCTTTGGAGGAGTTCTGAAGTATTTTGCCAACGGTTTGAACACAAGGAACGTTCTTGCCGTGTTTTATCCAACTAACATCTCAAAATAGAAATGCTTCCACATGCATACAATGTTATTTTCGTAGACATATAAATTGTGAGTCAGAATGCAATAGGTAAGGTTCGAGACGACTAAAAGTATCCCTACTATATAATTTAAAATCTATTTGGAGCCATAAAGAAAAAAAGCAACAACAGCTGAACAAGTTTTGAGTTATCAAAAGTAAAATGTCATTTCATGAGAAGCATATAAAACAAAAACAATAGACAAGGTTCACATCTGGCATGAGAAAAAAAGTCCATCTTGGCAGAGGTGGATTCAATGAGTGTCATGGTACACAAATCAAAGTTTCAAACGCGAACAATGTCACGATAGACCATTTACACGACAGAACTATAAATGGCATCGCACTATTGCCTCTGAATCAGTTCATAGTGAGTTTGAGTAGTTGCACAAAATCCTCTTTTTGGGGTTATTGGAACATCCAGCAACCTCTCAAGAAAAGGGGACCAAAATACGATTGAATATAATACAGCACTGACATTTTGTCTTGGTTGAATTGATTTCCTCAATCTCAATTCAAAAAGGTTTGAGATCTCGACTACCTTCAGTGAAACCAAGTAAACCTCAAAAAAAAAAAGAAAAAAATTCGTTATCTAAATATCTGGAGAATGTAAAAGATCTATTTCCTGCGTTGGGGGCAAAAACAGTTCTGAGGCTTATTTTTCATGTGTTCAAGACAAATAACCGACCCTAAATAGAAGTGCTCACACATGTAGGCATTGTCATTCCTCATATAGACATGTAACAAGGGACAAGAGAGTAAAAGGATAATATTTAGGGCGTCGAAAAGCATCTCTACAATGGGATTTAGAAGTTTCTTGTGGGCACAAGACAAAAAGCGAAGAAATTGTTTCCAACCGAAAAGTGGGGATGGGGGGGGGGGGTGGTTGGTTGTCTTTTTAATGGTCCAATGGGCGGGTCTCGAATGCTGGGGGATGGCAAAAAAAGCGACCAGGCAAAAAACAATCATGACAGTACAAGGCATGAGCAACGTTGGGCCGGGCAACCGCAGCTGCCCCCGTATCTGCGTCTTCTCCCGAGTGCAGTACGGAGCTTGGCGATCGGGGCCTGGCGGGTCTCCCGGAAACACCTGATCAGCGAGGGAGTATCAAGTACCACCAGGACGGACCACATGGGTACGATCTGGGAATAAGAGTTTGCGACACTTACTTCGGGTTAAGCCCAAAGACAACGAAGAAAGACTGGATGACAGCTAGGAAAGTCTAGCACCTCAGGGCACCGTTGTACTGGCGACAAACTCGTCCCAACAGAGAGAAGAATGAAGATATTCATAGGATGAAGGTGAAATGATTCAATATGGCAACTGGAGATCATAATCGCTCCGGGGAACCGGATAAGTCGAATGAGGACACACACGTGGTAGTCAACCACAATGACATCTTAATACTTCAGATGAAGAACTTATGAAAGCTATGGAAAGCAAGCGTCCTAGAATCAAATTCCCTCCAGCAATGGCAAAAGAATGGGAAGCCCTCGACGACGACTTACAGGGTAAAGGAAGGTTTAGAGAACACTAGAGGAGAATGCCTACGTGGAGATTTCACTGACATAATTTGTGAAACGTATAAGGAATTAGAAAGTAAGTCGTCGTGACCTAGAAACTGCGAACCAGATGTACGCAGGATCAAATTCCACTAGAACCACCGAGGGAAAAGGGCAGTCCCAGCACTGGTGTCATGAACCCAGTGTGGCCTGATCTCCTTATTGTGTCAGAAGTTTGAGGCCGAAACACCTGCTCGAGGGAGATTCTCTTCTCTGAAGACCAGGGGCTGTCTCACTCTGTAAGAGTTTGCTACACATGTATAAGACATAATCCGACAAAGGCGATACGAATATATAAAGATAATTTAAAGGCAATTGACAATTTAATTTACATCTGACATAAGAAGAGCAAATCTGTCTTCAAACAGATTAAGATCCTGGCTTCCTTGAGGGTAGTCAAGAAAATAAATAATTAGATACTATCAAACGTTTTGAGACTGTGAAAGAAATATTTCAAGTATTATGCGCAGTTGTCAAGCGTCTTTGCCATGAGTTGAACTAATGAAACCATTGTACCGGGACCGTCTTGAACCGTATGCTTTCACATACATCGTGATTCATCGTGTACACATATGAAACGTGAGCTGGTGTGTAAACAGTCGACTAGAGTCGACGTAAAGTGTCTCTACAGTAGATTTAAATATCCCTTGGGTACCAAAGTCAGCAAACGAACAAAACCCCTGGATGAAAATAATAAATCGAAGGCAAATGGTATATTCAGCTAAATCTGCAATAGGAACAATAAATCTGTATTGGAAGCTGTATTGTCATTATGAGTCATTGTAGATAAATCAAACATATCTGGTGATATTTTATCAATTCTCTCACTGCAGTATCAGGTTTTTGAAGATATCAAGGCAAACAACAATGTCAAATGAAACATTCAAAAATAAGGTTCAAGGCAACTTCAAGTGCCTCTACAATGGAATTTAAAGCCCCTTGGGAAACGAGCAGGTTTTGAGTTATCAAAATAAAAATAATATTTCATGAGAACAAAGCTATAAAACTCAATGTACAATTTTGTTTACATCTGGCATAAGAAACAAGTCTGTCTAAACAAGGATGGAAATTCCTCAATAACACATCTGAACATTTGAGATCTTGGCTAATCTGAGAGTATTAGAGAAAACCACTCAAACTAGAAATGCTTCCACATGTATACAATGTCCTTCTGCGGACATGTGAATCATGAACTAGATTTTATTTATAGTTAGAGGCGACGTAACTTACCTCTACATTGGAATTTAAAAATCCCTTGGGAACTAAAGACAAAAATGACTAGTTTTGAGTTATCAGAAGATAATACCATTCCATGACAAGAATTAACCAAAGACACTCGACAATTCTGTATACATGTGGTATACGTGGAAAAAAGTGCCTTGACAGAGGTGGAGTCAACAAGTGCCATCGTGCATAAACCAAAGTTTTCTGGTGTTCCTATATTGTGTTTTACTCTAAAATGTCAGCTTTACATGGACAACAACGAATGCAACATGCCAGACTGGACAATGATGGATGGCCGCTTTTCGGCGCAGGCGATGACCGGATGAACGGTTTCGTCATTAGGTCTATTCCGGTGCTACCCCAGATCCATCATAGACCCAGTCGGTGCCGACCTCACTTGGCCAAAGAAATCCGGTTAGATAATATCGACTCGGGGACAACAGAATGTGTTCTAGGGCCTCCCAACACCCAGGGGTCATGCACTGCCTTACGTGCTTTGTGCTCCCGTTGTCCTTTGCTGTGGAACATACTAGGTGGGCCGCGTTTCCGGGTAAGCAGTCCCGACTGCCGTCAGGGCTGGTCTTGAACGGAAATCAGCCCTTTCAGGGAGGATCTTTGTCTCCAAGGATGAAGAAACGAGGCCACGTGAGAATCAAGTTTGGCGTGGAAAGATTGAAATAGACGTCTTCGAGGCCAAAATTGGAGGACAATTCGCCCCACTATTGCTACCTGACGCAGACGGCACAGCAGATGTAAACACTTCCATTTATACATTCAACACCGTAGTGACTGAGACGACCAAGGAAGTTCTCGGCAAGAAGCGGACCACCAAGAGGCCTAGGATCACACCAGACTTATTCAAGCTGTGTGACGAAAGGACAGACTTCAAGCAGTCCAAGTGTGACAGTAATAAAGGAGTGGTTAACTTGAAGGAGCGGTTAAGTACAGACGGGCAGACAGGCAGATCAAAATAATGAGCATGCTCAAGATAAAGAAGGACTAGGCTACTGATCACCATTGAACAGCACCTCAAAGCAAACAACACAAAGAAGGAGAAATGTGGACTAGGGTGTTGTAAATAAAATTGGAGGCGACGTAAAGTCCCTCTACAACGGAACTTCAAATTATCATGGGAACTAAAAACAATAAAAAAGAACTGTTCAGCGATCAAATGAGGTGTAGTCAATAAGTGCAAATATACATTACTCAAAGTTTCCTGAAAATAAATGTCACAATGGACATTTGATACTACAGACCTGGCATTAATGGCCTTTCATTATTTCCTATGAATCATTTTAAAGTACATCCAAAAAACTCTTATTGAGTATTTGGTACATTCATGTAGGTAACTCTCAAGAAAAAGGTTTAATAGAATGGGGTGGAATAATCCCTTGGGAACAGAAGACAAAAAAGAACAAGGTGATTTAAAAGTTTTCTGCTTTTCTATTCCACAGCATCAGGCATGTCTGTTTGGATGAATTTCATCAATAAAACTTCAGCAACATCGGAATGTCCGTTACCTTCAATGAAATCAAGAAAATCATAAATGATGTTTCGATAACTAAAGATTTACAGAGTGTGAAAGAATAGTTCGATTTTTCTCAGACGTTCTGAGATTTGTTTGCCATGGGCTGAACACAAGGAACCGCTCTTGTAGTGACTTGTCCAACTTACAACACAAAATAGTAATGCTTACATATTGATGCAGTGTCCTTTTCCCGTAGGCATGGTAAACGTGGCCTAGAGTTTAATCAATAATGTTTGAGGCGACGTAAAGTGCCCGTGCAATAATTGTCATCGTACAGAAATAGAAAGATCCTGCTGTTCTATATCGTATGTTTCCCCCAGCGTCAGCTTTCCAAGGACACCAAAATTCTGCATTTCAATGCCAAAGGTGTAGTTAAAGAGGAACCGATTTGGCGAAAATGTTCTTCGATGAGAATGTTCACTTCGCGCTCCTGCAGGAAACCCTCCACCGCGAGAGAAGAGTGAGGGTTGCAGGATATTGCTTCTATATGTGTGGTTGTGATGAGTGCCGCGGAGTCATCATTCTGGTGAACAGGGCGACGATGGAGTCAGTCGGACGTTGAAAGCAGTGGCGGCACGGATGTCCTCATCGCCAAGCCCCTGTTCTATGGTGCTTTGTTCGACATTTTGAATGTCTGCAACTCACCGGCGGGCAGTATCGAACTGTAGCTGCCGAATGGACAGATATGTCAACGCTTGATCGTTGCCTGGGGTTTCAATAGACCGTAACCCGACAGGGGTTGGCAGGGTGTGGCATGGATAACTCTGGGCGACCATGAACCACTACAACACCAACGCACACCTCATCCGCGACATAGAGAACCTCTACGATAAGGCCAGCAGTGTAGTTTACCTCAACGGGGATATTGCAGACTGGTTCGGAACCACGGTTGGAGTGAGACAATGATATTTGCTCTCGTCGACACTCTTCAATGTTTTCCTTGAAAGAATTATGACAGATGCACTTGTAGACTACCAAAAAACAATCACCATTGGTGGCAGAACAATCAAAAACCTGCGTTTTGCTGATGATATAGACGGACTCGCAGGCTCAGAACAAGAACTGAAGAACCTAGTCAGGCAACTAGCCAGATCCTCCACCGTTTACTGCATGGACATCAGTGCAAACAAAACAAAACTGATGACTAATGATGCCAATGACATCCAAACTACTAACGGAGAAATGCTCAGAACCGTGAAGACTTTCAAATACCTTGGAGCAATAGTTTCAGATGAGGGGTACAAGCATGAAGTATTAGCTAGAATTGCAATGACAGCTGCAACAGTAGCTAAGTAGAACACCATTTTGAAGGACAAAGGAATTAGGCTCAATTCAAAGATAAGACTAATGCGTTACTTTGTCCACTCAGTTTTCCTATATGCTTGTGAAACATAGACCCTTACAGCAGAATTAAAGAAGAGGATTCAGGCCACATATTTGAAATGCCTCAGAAGACTGCTTGGCATCTCTTACAAAGACCAAATAACCAATGAGGAAGTCAGAATCAGAAGAAGGCAAGCCATTGGTACCTATAATCTTCTCACCATCATCAAGAGATGCGAACTAAACCGGTACGGCCACGTAACGAGAGGAGAGAGGCTTGTCAATACTGCTGCAGGAAACAGTCAGAGCAGAAAGAAAGAGAGGAAGACAGAAGAAGATATGTGAAGACAACATCACAGAATGTACAGGATTGAAGCTGAGCGAGGCGGTCAGACGTGCGGAAGACAGAGAAGGATGGAGAGGACTGGTTGTCAAATCATATGTAGCGCCCCAACTTCAACCGCCATGGTGTAGATGGGGATGATGATTTGTCTCCAACCGAAAAGGCCGAGCGGCAACAACCTGGAGGTTTGGTTGTCTTTTTACTCATCCGACAGGCGAGTATCGAATACCGGGGGATGGCAAAAAGCAATCATGACAGTACAAGGCATGAGCTTAACGTTGGGCCGGGCAACCGCAGCTGCCCCCGTATCCACGTCTTCGCCCGAGCGCAGTACGAAGCTTGGCGATCGGGGCCTGGCGGGTCTCTAGGAACTGAAGAATCGTCAGGAACCGGGCTATCGGATTCGTCCATGCGTGAGGTCACTGAGGGCAGTCAAAGCCGTGGCAAAAAGGATTGTGGAAGTGGCATAGTATTTTCCCAAGACCATCGGGGCAAGAAGACTCGAACGAGTACGGGTCAAGACATGATGGGTCAAGACATGACGAGTCAAGACAAGATCCGATCGACCCTCTAACCGGTCGGGATAGGACGGAGAGAAACACTATCCGAATTCTGCATGGCAATATAAAAGGCGTAGTCAGAAGAGGAACGGAGTAGGCGAGAATGCTGCCCGATGAGAAGTTTTAGATCCCGCTGCTGCATCAAATCGTTTACCTCGAGAGAAGCGTGAGGGTTGCAAGGTATTCCCTCCACACGTGGTCCTTTGATAAAATTAATCCTCAATGCTGCTGACGCTGCCACTGCACAACAGAAATATAATATAGAAATTGTGTCTGGTTCGATGAATTTCTTCAATCACAATTCTCAAACTTTGAGAACTCTGCTTCCTTAAGTGATTAAGTGTAATCAAGAAAATCATAAAAGATGTTTTTATAAGTAAAGTTTTGCAGAGTGTGAAAGAATAGTTCGAGTCTTTTCAGACTTTCGGAGATTTGTTTGCCATGGGTTGAACGCAAGAAACCGCTCTTATCCAACTGACAACTAAAAATAGAAATGCTTCCAAATGCAATCAATGGCATTCCTCCTATAGACATATGAAACGTGGACTAGAGTGTACTAAATAATGTAAAAGTCGATGTTGTCCCTCTACATTGGAATTTGAAAACCCCTTGGAAACAAAGACTAAAGATTGAGCATAATTTGAGGTATTACAAAAATGACCCTTCGTGAGAAAGAAGGACATCGAAGATAATTTACAACACTGTTTACATCTGGCATGAAAATCAAGTCCATCGTGACAGAGGTGGAGTTTATGACTGCCACCATACCCAAATCAAAGTTTTCTGTTGTTGTATCGAATTTTTCTCCACAGTGTCCAGTTTCCTTGGACATCAACACTAACAACACTGACACAATCACAGAACTATAAATTGCATCTCATTATTGCAACTGAAGCAGTTCAAAGTCAGAGGAGTTACACACAATTTTCGATTATTCGTACAAAAATGCAGTTAAATTACAGACTGTTTCGATGAAACTCCTCAATCAAACCTCAGAACGTTGAGACCTCGGCAACCTTGAGAGATATCATGAAAATCACAAAATATTATTCGATAATTAAAGAGTTTGATAGTGTGAAAGAAAAAGTTCACATATTTGGAGGCCTTCTGAAGATTGCTTGCCATGGGGTGGACACAAGAAATCGCTCTTGTAGTTTCTTGTTCAACAAACAACTAAAACTACAAATGCCTCCACATGCATACAATGTCATAGATAGTGAAACGTGGACTAGGGTGTTGTAAATAAAATTGAAGGCGACGTAAAGTGCCTCTACAATGGAACTTTAAATTCTCGTGGGAACCAAAAAACAACAAAAAAGAACTTATCAGTTATCAAATGAGGTGGAGTCAATAAGTGCAATGATAAATTACTTAAAGTTTCCTGAAAATAAATGTCACAATGGACATTTGATAATACAGGCATGGCATTACTGGCCTTTCATTATTTCCTCTGAATCATTTTAAAGTACGCCCAAAAACTCGTATTCAGTATTTGGTACATTCAGGTAGGTACCTCTCAAGAAAAAGGTCTAATAGAATGGGATGGAAAAGTCCCTTGGGAACAGAAGAGAAAAAAGAACGAAGTGATTTCAAGGTTTTCTGCTGTTTTATTTCACAGCATCAGACATGTCTGATTGGATGAATTTCGTCAGTAACACTTCAGAAAGATCGGAATGTCTATTACCTTCAGTGAACTCTAGAAAATCATAAAAGATGTTTCGATAAGTAAAGATTTGCAGAAAGTGAAATAATAGTTCGAATTTTTTCAGACGTTCTGAGATTTGTTTGCCATGGGCTGAACAAAAAAAACCGCTCATGTAATTCCTTGTCCAACTTACAACACAAAATAGTAATGTTTGCATATGCATACAGTGTCATTTTCCCGTAGGCATGGTAAACGTGGACTAGAGCTTAATCAATAACGTTTGAGGCGACGTAAAGTGCTCTACAATAAAACTTAAAATCGCTTGGGAATCATTGACAAAAGGCCCAGAGGTACTGAGTTATCAATTTGACAATTTTGTTCTCATCTGGCATAAGAAAAACAAGTCTGTCTAGACAAGGGTGGAGTCATTAAGTGTCATCGTAGAGAAATCAAAGTTCCCTGCTGTTTTAAATCGTATGTTTCCCCCAGTGTCAGCTTTCCAAGTACACCAAAATTCTGCACTTTAATGCCAGGGATGTAGCTAAAAAGGAACCGATTTGGCGAAAATGTTCCTTGATGAGAATGTTCACGTCTTGCTGTTGCAGGAAACCGTTCACCGCGAGAGAAGAGTAAGGGTTTCAGGATTTTCCTTCCATACGTGTGGTTGTGACGAGAGTAACCAAGAGAATTACAAAATGTTATTCAATAACTAAAGATTTGGAGAGTGTGAAAGAAATAGTCTACGTCTTTGGAGACGCTCTGATGTTTCTTTGCCATGGGCTAAACACAAGAAACCACTACAGCAGTGTCTCATCCAACAACAACAACAAACGTAAAAAAGAAATACGTCCAAATACATCCAATGTCATTTTCCCGTCGACATATAAAACTTGGACTAGAGTGTAATGAATAAGGTGAGAGGCGACACAAAGTGCGTCTATAATGGAATTTTAAAATCCCTTGGCTACCAACGGCAAAAAAAAAACAAACGAGCAGGGCTCTAGTAAGCAAATGAAGAAAGCAAACTTCTTGAGTGGAAAAAGACACTCAATTGACAATTCTGTTTACATCTGGCTGAAGAAAAACAAGTTTATCTTGACAAAGGTGGCCTCAATAATTGACATAGTACATAGTTATATGTTCCCCGCTATTTTTATCGCATAATACTCATCAGTGTCAACGGTTTCCCTTTATATCAACGCCAAGTCAAAATATCACAATGAGAATTTGATATAACAGAACTATAAAAGGGATCTCAGTTGTGCCCTTGTATCAGTTCAATGTGCGTGCAGCAGTTGCACCAAATACTGTTTTTACCTTATTATTACATTCAGGCACCTCTCAAGATAAAAAGGACCAAAACACGATTGAATATAGTACATACACTCTGTCTGTCTCGATGAATTTCTTAAATTACACTTCAGAAAATTTGAGAACTCGGCCACTTTGAGTGTAATCAATTCCACGTCTATGGAGCCGTTCTGAAGTTTGTTTGTCATGGTTGAACACAAGAAACCGCCCTTGCAGTGCCTTATCCAACTAACAACTAAAAATAGAAACAATGGCTTTCTGTCTGTAGACATGTGAATCATGGACTAGAATATAGTAAATAACGTTCCATAGCAATGGACAATTCATATGACAGAACTTAAACTGGCGTCTTATTATTGCCTCTGAAACAGTTTAAAGTGCGTGGGGGTAGTTGAATAACGGACTCATTTTAAGCCATTGCTACATCCAGGTACCTCTCGAGGAAAAAGGATCAAAATGCGGTTGAATATAGTACAGACATTCTGTATGTCTCGAAGAATTTCTTCAATCGTACTTCAGAGAATTGAGAACTCGGCTACCTTGAGTGTAATTAAGAAAATCACAAAAGGCATTCGATAACTGAAGATTTGGAAAGTGTAAAAGAAACAGTTCATGGCTTTTGAGACGGTCTGAAGATTGTTTGCCATGCCTTGAACACAGGAAACCGCTGGATCATATCCAATTGTCAACTCATGATAAAAATGTTTCCGGATGCATACAATATTATTTTTCCTGTAGACATGGAAATCGTGGACTACGGAGAGGGAGAGGGAGAGGGAGAGGGAGAGGGAGAGGGAGAGGGAGAGGGAGAGGGAGAGGGAGAGGGAGAGGGAGA
>JBBPDF010397804.1:0-10922 GCA_037974715.1 Lomanotus vermiformis | reverse complement strand
ACGATAAATGCGTGTCTTACTTTTCCGATTCTTGTCCGTTCGTCCGTTCCTCCATGTTGATTTATCACGCTCACAGGTAAAGTGAAACTTTCGACTTTTTCTAGATTTCATTTTCATTTTATTAGATTGGTTCATGTCTGTTGTCCACATTCAACACCAGGCCTTTCTGTGGGTGGATGTTGAGACCAAAACTTGCTGATATCTGAGCCAGGTTCAATGTTTTGTTTTTGTTTTGTTTTGCATCTGTCCATGCGTGTGGGAAAGCATTGTAAGATAATCCGCGAAGTCTAGGTCATCAAGCTGATTCCATTTGATCCACTGTATGTCAGTTCTCTCTCCATCTGTTGTCTTTATCTTAATCCAATCAATGGAGAGCAAAAAAAAAAAAAAAAAGAAATTACGATAGCACAGATCCCTGTCGTACCCCAATCTTCACCATGGAGTACTTGGCATGTCATTCCTCCATATGATTTTACAATGAGACTTGACAACGTCGGTGGTTTCCGTAATGTCTGAGTAATTGCCAGAGGGTGTTTCCATGTATAAAGTCAAATGCTTTGCGACAATCGACAAAGTTCTTGTAGAGAAGAGAGTTCCATTCCACTGTTTGTTCGACTATGATACATAGAGTGGCCATCTGATATGTACAGGGTCAATTTTGACTCAATCCTGCCTGGTTATCACTTCATTTTACATCTCCTGCATCTTTCAGTCAGGAGGATCCTATTGAAAATCTTTCCAGGTATGGATAACAGTATAATGCCTCGATAGTTTTCACAGTTGCACGGACAATCCTTTTGGGGGCAGTTTCACAATGTGGCCTTCTTTCTACTTTGTTGGTACTTCATCCTCTTCCCATATCTTCTCAAAGAGGGCCACAGTATTTCAACCGATGTATTGATAGCAGTCTTGAGAGCCCTTACTGGTACTTCATCCTCTTTCCATATCTTCTCAAAGAGGGCCACAGTATTTCAACCTATATATTTATATCAGCCTTGAGAGCCTCTGCTGGTACTTATTCCTCTTCCCATATCTTCTCAAAGAGGGCCACAGTATTTCAACCGATGTATTGATATCAGCCTTGAGAGCCTCTGCTTGTACTTCTTCCTCTGCCTTCAATGCCTTTCTTCATAATATTCTCTCTCGTCTTTCTTTACACTTCTCCGCACTTCTTTATGAGCTAATGTACATTCAGCCTGGCGTGCCGCTTTTCTTGTTCCGGCTCGACTTGTGTTTATTGCTTCTTTCTTCTGCTTCCTCGTTTGGATCTTCCTTAGAGTGTCTATTGACTTCCGTTTCTTTTGTTGGCTCTTTATCTGACCTAGTTTTTCAACGCATGTTGTTTTGATAGCGTCTTTCGCCTCGTGTCAGTGGGTATGCAAACCTGCATCTTCATCTATTGGCTCTGCTAGAACTTGAAATATGTTCCTTAATGTCAATGTGAAGGATGTCAGTGACTGTTGAATTTGGAGTTCTCTGACATCAAACTTCTCTCTGCCTCAGGTTGGGTTATGGATTTTCTTCGACTTTAGTTTAATGTTAGCCATCAGGAGATGGCTGTCTATGGCTGTGTCTGCTCCTCTCTTTACTCTTACATCGTGAAGCGATCTTCTGAACTCTTTTAAAATACAAATATTGTCAATTTGGTTTTCTGTTGTGTGGTCTGGTGACACCCACGTGGCCTTGTGTATTCTTTTATTCTTATGTGGGAATAGACTGCCTCCAGTGACTAAGTTGTTCAGTCGTTAACTCGCCAAGGGCATGTCTGCCCATTATTTCTTCATACCCTTGGTGTCCATGGTTATCAGATCCAACCTTGGAATTAAAGTCTCCCATCGAAATGTTCACATCTCTTTCTTTCAATTTGTTCAAGATTGCCTGTAGTTGTTGTTAGAAATAGGCGTAGTCGTTTGTTGGGGAGTAACACCGGACAACATTCATGTCGATGGTCCTTTTCCTTGTAGTGAAACTTGCTCTTATCAGTCTTGGTCCGTGTGCCTCCCATCCAATAAGCGCTCTCTAGGTTTACTTTTCCTTGTAGTGAAACTTGCTCTTATCAGTCTTGGTCCGTGTGCCTCCCATCCAATAAGCGCTCTCTGGGCTTTCGTTGACACCACAATGTCTACTGTTTCAGTATGTGGCACTTTCTCATCATCATGAGCTGAGTATAACACAAGCTCTCCCGTAAACAATATACGTTGTCCGGCTTGTAACCATCTCATCTCACTAACTCTAAGCGTTGTCATGTCGTAGCTTCTCATTTCGGATGCCACTTGTGCTTTTTTCCCCTGCTTCAAACATGGTCTTAACATTCCATGCACCAATGGTGGTTGTTGTCCTGGTTGATAGATGGCTTGTCGATGTTGAAGCGCCTTTTTGTTTGGTCCCCCACATTATAATAATATGAGTTTTGGAGTCGCTGATCCTTCTTCTACCATGAAGAGTTTAGTGCTTTTTGACATTTGTCAGAGGATAGGGCTACTGACCGTACACACAACCCCTAGACTTTGAGAGCCAGGATTTATCTTGGAGATTCACTCCTAGACAGTTTGTTATCCCAAGCTCTTCAAACCTGTCTGCCCATGGTTTAGAATCAGAGATTTCCTTCACCCGGACAGGCTACCTTCCTAGGCTAACGATCTCTGTCCACCCGGGGTGAGATTATTTGAAGGCGCCTCTTTTCGACTTGTTTATCATTTCTAGGGGCCCATGAAGCATTTTGTAGGATCTGTTCCCACATTCAGCCACACCTGGCTCTCCATGACTAACGCCAGTCTGTCAGCGGCTGTTTTTACAGCTATCCTCCTTGGCTCTCCATGACTAATGCCAGTCTGTGCGCGGCTGTTTTTACAGCTAACCTCCTTGGCTCTCCATGACTAACACCAGGCAATCCGTTCCTGTTTTTACAGCTAACCTCCTTAGCTCTCCATGACTAACGCCAGACCATCCGTGGCTGTTTTTACAGCTAACCTCTAATCTAGAGGCCGTTTGCCATCCGCAGCATGTGACACGTGCCAGGGATGGTCGACACGCAACAACAACAACAACAACAACAACAACAAAAAGAACAACAAAACACACCCAATAACAACAACAACAACAACAACAGCAATAACAAAAATAACAACAACAAAACATACCGAAAAATGACAAGAACAAAAACAATAAAAGCAATAACAACAATGTAAATAACAATGACAAAAATCCCCCATAATAATAATAAGGGGCTATACTTCATTGCGATATCATAGGTAAATGTAAAATATAATTTTCAAGCAAGGCGCCATTTTCAAACACTTAGTTGACTAAAAACTTTTTTCGCGTCCGAATCCACAGGAACCTTTACGATCCTTGTTGTCACGGCTCTCCAGGGCTTTCGGCATTTTCCTAGCGATCTTAGATGATTTAAATCGCTCTTCGTCTTTAGAGATGCGTTAGAGTTGAGATCAGTTTTTTGTTTAGTACTATTTAAAGTTTTGTTAATAGTCTTTCTTTGAATGGATTGCCAAGTTTGTGAAACATAGTTCCATAGATTTGTTGGCCGGTATGTCTTGGTATCGTCGTAGGATAATTTCCTTTCGACTATGAATGTGTAAATGGGCTTTTCATTACAATTTTTATAGAGGGATGAGTTTGAAATTTTGACAGGGTAGTAGATGATGCGAACTTCCCTGAACGGTTCCTGTGAAAGTCATCTAACTTTTTTCAATTTCTGTCTGAGAAAGGGCCCATGCCCACAGTTTTACGTCTCTCAATAAGTATAATTATACGCCCATGAGGGCTTATTTCCTTCTACCCGAATCTCTACACGCTTTAAGGACATCGACACTGACACTGCTGTATGGCATTGACAACAACGTTAACGTCACATACAATGGTAGCTTGTTGGGGCATGTGGGTGTTAAAAACATCAACAGGAAAATAGAATGGAAATAATAAGCAGCTACCAACGGAGATGACGCCCTTGATAAAAGTACCCACTTTAATAAGCCTGTCATCTAGACTTTACTTGGCATGTGGCTGTATGGATGACAATATAATATATCCTAATAGGACAGTAAATTGCACCAAGCTACAAAGCTTTAGACATAAGGGTGAACTTTAAATGGAATGGGGAAAGTATTTGAGACCGTGCAAGCTTGGTGTCGTGAGGGGAAAAGTTCTCAGAGTATCCCTAAAAAGGCGCCATTAACTCTTAAAGGGTGTATTTCATTCTACCCGAATCTCTACACGCTTTAAGGACATCGACACTGACACTGCTGTATGTCATTGACAACAACGTTAACGTCACATACAGTGGTAGCTTGTTGTGGCATGTGGGTGTTAGAAACGTCATCAGAAAAATGGGACGAAGGAAGAGACAAATACAAAACAATCAAATCAAATAATCATTGAAGTACACGGACATCAAGCTGATCATTGCATTACACGGACATCCAACTGATCATTGCATTACACAGACATCCAGCTGATCATTTCATTACACAGACATCCAACTGATCATTGCATTACACAGACATCCAACTGATCATTGCATTACACAGACATCCAACTGATCATTGCTTTACATAGACATCCAACTGATTATTGCATTACACAGACATCACCTTGATGAAAGTACACACTTAAATAATATCCTTACGCCTTGTCGTCTAGACAAGTGACTATATGTGTGACGATAATTACACTAATAGGACAGTAAATTAAATCCAACTACCAAGGGTGAACTTTAAATGGAACTTGAAAGTATTTAGAGACTGTGCAGGCTTGACGTCGTGAGGCAAAACGCTCTCAGGGTATCTCTAAAAAGGCGTCAGTTGCTTTTACCATTGAAGGTAGAGAGATTAACGAGTTACTTGTTGGAGTTTATGACCGGGTAATATAATACGTTCATGATTTAGAGTAGTTGATTTCGATGGAAGGCACCTAGTTTATTTATCGCCGTTTGATTCAGTGCCCATGTGCCTCAGTTGTATGTACGACTCAACTCCTCGAACACTTTGTGTTTTTTTTTTACGGATCTGGTCTCGTTGACGGTTCTGGACTCGTTGACGATTCTGGACTCGTTGACGATTCTGGACTCGTTGACGAGTTAACAAGTCTGGCTAGGTTTGGTCCAGGCAAACGATTCTGTCCGGTGGGGTTCACATACAGAGGCGCATGGCACAAGCTGGTGGTGGGATGGGGTTTGTGGCGTGGGTAAAATGAAATTGCGTGCGGGGTAGGTAATGTCAGCTCAAATGATTTCCTGTAAGCCACATCATGTGCTTATCCTAAGTCGTCTCATCTGCTTATCCTAAGCCACCTTATGTGCAGATTCTAATCGCCTCATGTGCTTAACCTAAGTCGCCTCATGTGGTTATCCTAAATCGCCTCATAAGCCGATTCTAAGTCGTCTCATGTGCTTATCCTAAGTCGCCTAATAAGCCGATTCTAAGTCGCCTCATGTACTTATCCTAAGTCGACTCATGTGCTCATCCTAAGTCACCTCATGTGCTTATCCTAAGCCGCCTCACATGCATATTCTAAGTCGCCTCATGTGCTTATCCTGTCGCCTCATGTGCACATCCTAAGTCACCTCATGTGCTTATCCTAAGTCGCCTCATGTGTTTATCCTAAGTCGCCTCATGTGCAGATTCTAAGTCGCTTCATGTGCTTATCCTAAGTCGCCTCATGTGCTTATCCTAAGTCGCCTATTTAGCCGATTCTAAGTCTCCTCGTTTGCTTATCCTAAGTCGGTCATGTGCTTATCCTAAGTTGCCTCATGTGCAGCTTCTAAGTCGCCGCATGTGCTTATCCTAAGTCGCCTCATGTGCTTATCCTAATTCGCCTATTAGGCCGATTCTACGTCCCCTCATGTGCAGATTCGTAGTCTCCTCATATGCCGATCCTGTCGCCTCATGTGCTTATGCCAATTCGCCTCATGTGCTTATCCAAAGTCGCCTCATGTGCTTATCCTAAGTCGCCTCATAAGCCGATTCTAAGCCCCCTCATAAGCCGATACTAAGTCGCCTCATGTGCAGATTCTAAGTCCCCTCATAAGCCGATTCTAAGTCGCCTCATGTGCAGATTCTCAGTCCCCTCATAAGCCGATTCTAAGTCGCCTCATAAGCCGATTCTAAGCCCCCTCATGTGCCGAGTCTAAGTCGCCTCATGTGCAGATTCTAAGTCGCCTCATGTGCAGATTCGAAAACGCCTCATGTGCAGATTCTAAGTCACCTCATGTGCAGATTCGAAAACGCCTCATGTGCAGATTCCAAGTCCCCTCTTAACCGATTTTAAGTCGCCTCATGAGCCGATTCTAAATCGCCTCATGTGCAGATTCTAAGTCCCCTCAAAAGCCGATTCTGTCCCTTCTAAACCGCCTCATAAGCCGATTCTAAGCCCCCTCATGTGCTTATTTTAGTCGCCTCTTAAGCCAATTCTAAGTCGACTCATAAGCCGATTCTAAGTCGCCTCAAAAGTCGATTCTAAGTCCTCTCATGTGCAGATTTTAAATCGCCTCATGTGCAGATTTTAAGTCCACTTATAAGCCAATTCTAAGTCCCCTCAAAAGCCGATTCTAAGTCCCCTCATAAGCCGATTCTAAGTCCTCTCATGTGCAGATTCTAAGTTATCTCATGTGCAGATTCCAAGTCCTCTCATGTGCAGATTCTGTCCCCTCATGTGCAGATTCTAAGTCCCCTCATGTGCACATTCTAAGTCCCCTCATGTGCATATTCTAAGTCCCCTCATGTGCAGATTCTAATTCCCGTCAAGTGCAGATTCTAAGTCCCCTCATAAGCCGATTCTAAGTCACCTCATGTGCAGAATCTAAGTCCCCCCATAAGCCGATTCTATGTCCCCTGATAAGCCGAATTTCAGTCCCCTCATGTGCAGATTCTAAGTCCTCTCATGTGCAGATTCAAAGTCCCCTTATGTGCAGATTCTAAGCCCCTCATGTGCCGATTCTAAGTCCCCTTATGTCCCCACATAAGCCGAATCTAAGTCCCCTTATAAGGCGAATCTGTCCCCTCATGTGCTTATCCTAAGTCCCCTCATGTGAAGATTCTAAGTCCTGTCATGTGCAGATTCTAAGTCCCCTCATAAGCCGATACTAATTTCCCTCATAAGCCGAATCTAAGTCCCGTCATAACGCGATTCTATCCCCTCATGTGCCGATTCTAAGTCCCCTCATGTGCAGATTCTAAATCCTCTCATGTGCAGATTTTATGTCCCCTCATGTGCATATTCTAAGTCCCCTCATGTGCAGATTCTAAGTCCCCTCATGTGCAGATTCTAAGTCCTCTCATGTGCAGATTCTAAGTCCCCTTATGTGCATATTCGAAGTCCCCACATGTGCTGCTTCTAAGTCCACTCATGTGCAGATTCTAAGTCCCCTCATGTACAGATTCTATATCCCCTCATGTGCAGATTCTAAGTCCCCTCATGTGCAGATTCGAAGTCCCCTCATGTGCCGAATCTGTCCCCTCATAAGCCGATTCTAAGTCCCCTTATAAGCCGAATTTAAGTCCCCTCATAAGGCGATTCTGTCCCCTCATGTGCTTACCCTAAGTCCCCTCATGTGCAGATTCTAAGTCCCATCATGTGCAGATTCTGTCCCCTCATGTGCAGATTCTAAGTCCTCTCATGTGCAGATTCTAAGTCCCTTCATGTGCAGATTCTAAGTCCCCTCATGTGCAGATTCTAAGTCCACTTATGTCCCCACATAAGCCGAATCTAAGTCCCCTCATAAGGCGAATCTGTCCCCTCATGTGCTTATCCTAAGTCCCCTCATGTGCAGATTCTAAGTCCCCTCATAAGCCGATTCTAAGTCCCCTCATAAGCCGAATCTAAGTCCCCTCATAACGCGATTCTATCCCCTCATGTACAGATTCTATTTCCCCTCATGTGCAGATTCTAAGTCCCCTCATGAGCAGATTCGAAGTCTCCTCATGTGCCGAATCTAATTCCCCTCATGTGCCGAATCTAAGTCCCCTCATAAGCCGTTTCTAAGTCCCCTCATAAGCCGAATCTGTCCCCTCATAAGGCGATTCTGTCCCCTCATTTGCTTATCCTAAGTCCCCTCATGTGTAGATTCTAAGTCCCCTCATGTGCAGATTCTAAGTCCCCTTATGTGCAGATTCTATGTACTCTCATGTGCAGATTCTAAGTCCCCTCATGGGCCGATTCTAAGTACCCTTATGTGCAGATTCTAAGTCCCCTGATGTGCAGATTCTAAGTCCTCTCATGTGCAGATTCTAAGTCCCCTCATGTGCAGACTCTAAGTCGCCTCATGTTCTTGTCCTAAGTCCCCTCATGTGCAGATTTTTAGTCACCTCATGTGCCGATTCTAAGTCCCCTCATGTGCCGATTCTAAGCCATGTGCCGATTTAAACTTTGAAAGGTCAAGGTCAAAATCGGATTTGGAATCGATTCTACCGATGGTAACGCCTTAGAATCGAGCAATCGTCGACTCGTATAATGTCCATACGTCTCCGTCTCTCCTCGTGGATGTTAAATCTGTTTGATCTGTCGACATTCACATTTAACAGCAAGTTGTTTTTATAATGGCAAAGCGACAATTCAACAGGGACAGTTACACCCTCTACTAATACTGTCCAACGTAAACATGAGTAGAGAGAAAGTGACTTTACCCACACCCAGTCATTAGACTCTCCTTCTAACCTCGGTGGTGTACCAACGATACTATACGGTTGTAACTTTACTTGCTATTGGCGGCAACGACGTTGACAGCCAGTTTCGTGCGTTGGCACTATTATGGCGGCTGCATATCGATAAACCTTTTTTGTAGAATTATCATCATCATCATCATCATCATCATCATCATCACCATCACCATCACCATCATCATCATCATCATTATCATCATCATCATCATCATCACCACCATCAATCACCAACCACCACCATCATCATCAACCCAACACCGAGACCGCGTAGCCATTGGTTTACCTTGAAGAAGTCCTTGAGGAAAACGTTGCCCTGCTGGTTGGCCGTGCGCTGTATCTGGCACACTTTGGGCGGGGCTCCGCCCTTAGCGTACTGCCAGCACAGCTCGTGGGCGCAGGGCGGCTGCAGGCGGCTGTGCCTCAGCAGGGACCTCCTGGGCATGGCGGCCAGGCTACCGCGGCGGGGACCGCTGACTCGACAACTGCTGACTCTCGTCGGGTCAGACCTGGGAGGCCAAGTTCCCGCCCAGGCGATGGAGACTCCCGAGTATTCCCTCTGGGACGCCTCGACACCGCAGGCAAGGCCGATGTGTGAGGAGCTCCGCGGCTCGGCAAGAACTTCCGGTCCGGTTCGGTTCGGAAATCGACGATCACCTTACAGCTGCTATTTTATCGTAACAACGACGATACCAGTAAAGTAATATTTATATAATCCTATAATGGAATTATCGTCACAGAGGCTTTCATGGTGCTGAGAAATTGTTGTTTTTTTTTATAGTTTAGACGACGAATATCATGGCCGTGGACGGAGCCACGTCTTCACAGGACGAAATCATCCACCACACGCATCCGGAAGTCACAAGACGTGCGGGTCATTCGGTGCTCACATTGCCAAGCAATGCCGATGCCGATGCCTTGTGGGAAGTCCCCCGAAGCTTGTTTGTCACACGCACACCGCGTTGCCAACTACAAAACACGCCTCCTGAAATTAGTAAATTACTGCAACAACCCACGTCGACAATATGGTAACAAATAATTATCTGCGGACGCGTTGGATGTATATACAATGCATGTGAGCCCCAATGAGAACAACAACAACAACAACAACAACAACAACAACCACAACAACAACAACAATAATAATAATAATAATAATAATAATAATAATAGTAATAATAACAATAATAATAATAACAACTACAACGGGGATATACTTTTTTGTTTCAATAAAGATCACGGGGATAAAAAGCGAACCTAGTGGGGCAGTGAACCCGATGGTGGTGACACCAATCGTCACGCCGTGAACGGAAGCGCGTTCTCAGCACCTATCGACCCTACAAGATGGCGGTCCAAAGGATCGTTGCCTCGTCTTGATCTACCAAGAAGTTCACGTGACGGCGAATAGTTCCAGATTTATCTAGATGTAAATCCATTAAAGTTCCCCTCCACCCCCTTCCCCCTCCCCTTGCCCAAGCTGGTGTCTACAGCAAAGTAATAATTGCTAGTGTAACCCACTGGTCCAAGTCCATCGCAGCCCCAATCCACCATCGTTGGTGAATTATCTTTATAATACGTATTAAGTAGTTGTTCTACTGTAACGGGCAAAGGGGCTATGTAAGTTACAGCTATGGCGGGGGAGGGGGGAGGCGGGAGAGCGAATTCGATCGACAATGACATTTCTGGAGGCTAGATTAAATTGAAAGGTGTGTGTTGAGTTTAGAGGGTAGTGCTGACGGAGACAACGGCAAGACCAACAAATAACCGTAAAAGAAAAAAGAAAAGAAAAAGGCCAACAAATAACCCCCCCCCCCTCTCTCTCTCTCTTCCGAAAAAGAGAGAAAAGAAAAGAGAAAGAAAGAAAGGAAGAAGGAAGGAAGGAAAGAAAAAAAGAAAAAAAAAAAAGAGAGAAAGAAAGGAAGTAAGAAAGAAAGAAAGAAGAAAAAAACGTAAAAGAAACGCACGCAAAATCCATCATCATCAACAACAGAACCACCCGCCTTCCTCTTACCCATACAAACAAACAAAAAGAAACAAAAGAAACAAAAACAAAAACCACGACCCTCCATCCCTCTCGCAAGGCAGACACACAAAAGATTCAGAACCCAGCGCTCATAGGAAAACAACGCAGGAATAGAAATGGGACACTCAATCGATTGTCATGAGCTCACTTTTTATGTGATTACTTCAGCCCCTGAGAGAGCGCTGGAGGAAGATGAAAGGTAAAAGACAAAAAATGCAAGTCATGGCGAC
>JBBPDF010396701.1:0-10930 GCA_037974715.1 Lomanotus vermiformis | reverse complement strand
CATTACGCTACACACATTACACCACACTACTCTACACACTACACTACACTACATTACGCTACACACTACACTACATTACACTACACTACACTAAATTACACTACACAATACACTACAATACACTACACGCTACACTATATTACACTATACACTAAACTACACACTACACGACACTACAACCTGTGTATATATACATCCCTTTAAGACTGACTTGTTTCACACAACAAAAACACAAAGTCCATCATGGCAGCCATGGCAGAAGAAGGAGAATAATGTGCTGATGAAAAAAAGACATGAAACATATGTATACATTCAAATTTCTTTGTCAATGACTCACTTTGTGTGATTCCGGTCTCATTTGGAAGTGACGACGGGTCCCCGTCTGAGGGTTTATCCGCCGCTGATGCAAATGACTCGGGCGTTTCACCCACAGCAGTGGATGTGGATGGGGCTGCTATGGTGGAGGGGGTCGACTGTTTGGAGGGCAAGATGGTGATCTTCAGGGACTTCTCAAGCTGACAACATGGACAGACATACAGAAAGCAATCCTTTTAATTTTTGCCTCTGTCAAGTGCACGATTTTATCTACTTATTGATCAAATACATCCCACATGTTGTATGTCACAATTTTATTATTCTTAGGAGGTTTTCAACAAGTTTTAGGGCCCATTTGTGTATTGATTCAATTTAAGAATCTGATTTTGTTCTTTTAATTTCGTTTCACAGTCTCATATATTTTTATTCGTATACTCTCTAAAATTGTTGTGAATTTACTAAAGTTTTACTTGTAAAGCCTTCTGAACACCCTTGAGATATGGGAGATACCCAAAAATGCTGTTTATTTTAATGTATTATCCCTTTTTTTTTTTTCTTCTTTTTTTTCTTTAAGTAGAAGTTAGGTCATTGATTGATTCAATAATAAAGTTCATTCAAAGGCTTGTTTAAAGAAAAAAAAGTTTTACACAAAAAAAAACCCACAGAAAAGCAACAAAAAGACATAAAAAAATTTTAAAAACTCCAACAAAACAAAACAAAACAACATTTACAATGACAAAAATAATAAACAAGTAAAACTCCAATGTAAAAAAATAAATAAATAAACAAGACAAAACAACAAAAAGACACGAGAACAACAATGAATAGTACACTGAAACTAGAATAATGAAAAAATATGTGAAAAAAAAAAGTAAAAAAAAAAATGAAGAAAAAGAAAGAAAGAAAGAAAGAAAGAAAGAAAGAAAGAAAGAGAGAAAGAAAGAAAGAGAGAAAGAAAGAAAGAAAGAGAGAAAGAAAGAAAGAGAGAAAGAAAGAAAGAAAGAAAGAAAGAAAGAAAGAAAGAAAGAAAGAGTGAGAGAAAGAAAGAAAGAGAGAAAGAAAGAAAGAAAGAAAGAAAGAAAGAGAGAAAGAAAGAAAGAAAGAAAAAAGAGAGAAAGAAAGAAAGAAAGAGAGAAAGAAAGAAAGAAAGAAAGAAAGAGAGAAAGAAAGAAACAGAGAAAGAAAGAAAGAAAGAAAGAAAGAAAGAAAGAAAGAAAGTAAGAAAGAAAGAAAGAAAGAGAGAAAGAAAGAAAGAAAAAAAGAAAGACAGACAGAAAGAAAGAAAGAAAGAAAAAACAAAAGAAAGAAAGAAAAGAAAGGAAAAGAAAAGATATTGTGTAAGACTATCGGGCAATATCCTTTTCCGTTTTTAACCAGTTTATCAATTTGAAAGCTCTTTTGATTTTACCCGAAAATCTAAATTTTACGAAGGTTGAATGGAAATGAAAAGAATGAAACGACAGCATTTTAACAGAGCTGAGTTTAGTTTCAAGATGAGAATTTCATTCCGAAACACAATTTTTTAACAGAAAACATGAAAAGACAACTACGAAAAGACACCATTAAAATTGCACTGTATTGAATTTCATCAAGGTACTTGATAAAGTCACCCATCGAAATTTAATCCTTTCAGTGCCAATCGACGATATATTGTCACGAGCAGGATTTAAATACTAGACTGCCATAAGCCCATAATATTAGGCACGAACATGACGAACGTGCTCATCCCGATATATGAGCAAAATCATCCCGATGGATTAGCTTCCGGCGGTCCGAGGGTTAATATACAAACCTCTGGGATTTTGGATAAGGGCTTACTTTCTTGATTGGGTCAGATTTTTTTTTCTTACAGATCAAAACATACGATTGATATTGAAGGCGCAACGGTCAGAGTCCGTTCTAGTGTTGCCCGGTATACCCCAAGCTACTGTTCTCGGATCGAACTCCTATTATTTTTAAGCTACATCAATGATTTGCCTAACAGTTTAGTAACAGTAACAGTATCTCATCGAGAACATAACTGAGACTATTTCAATTTGCTGACGGCAGCCTACTCTACCTAACCATAACTATTGAGAGCAGAGAGGATACAGAATTTTTTTTTTTTAATTTGACTTCGGCGCACTATCCAAATGGGAAAAAGAAAATCCAACAGTTTCACCCCATAACAACGGTGACATTGACTTCCAATCAAACTTGGATACTTCCTTTATCGAGTGGCCTCTAATTCAACCCATTATTGTGCATTTAGAAGAGGAGAAAAAAAATCGTAATGATTTTGGCGCGTTCTTTTTAAACCACCCTGCATTATGACCCACGAACGTTGCTTGCCGTCTCCATTTTTCTATTTGATCTGTCTCTGCTTTTTTAAAAAGCTACTCATTTGTTTTATTTTGGGTTGGGGTTTGTTTTTTGTTTTTGTTTGTTTGTTTTTGTTTTTGGGGGAAGCTTGAGTTGTTATCTTTTTCGTTTCGTTTTGTTGTTTTTTGTTTGTTTTTTTTTTTTGGTTTGCTTTTTTGTTTTTAAATGTTTTGTTTTTGTTTGTTGTTGGGTTTTGTTTTTGGGTTTGTTTGGGTTTTTTTGTTGTTGTTTTTTTGCAGTTTTGTTTTGGAGTTTGTTTTTGTTTGTTGCTTTGTTTTGTTTTTGTTTATTTTTTGTTGTTTTTTTTATTTGTTTTTGTTGTTTGTTGTTTTGTTTTGTTTTTGTTTTTTGTTTGTTTTTGTTTTTTGTGGGTTTAATATTTGTTTGCTTTTTGAGGGGGTTTCTTTTATTTTGATTTTTGTTTTATTTTGTTTTTGTTGGAGGGCTTTTCTTTGTTTTTGGGGTGGGGTGAGGTGGGGTGAGGTGGGGTAAGATGGGGAGGGGGGGGGGGGTCTGTTTTGTTTTGTCTGGAGCTGGAGGATTATTTTTTCTTTCTTTTTGTTTGGTCTATTCTAATTCAATTATTCCCCAGTGAATATTAATTACATTCTATGCTATACGTGGGCAGTAATTAACTATCAAGTCCTAGTTAGCATTTGCAGTACTGAGGGTCATCATGTCTTGTGCTATCCAGTGCATTTTGGTTCAAGAGACAGAGCACTAAGGTGCACAAGTCTTTATTTTTTGTAGATCCCTTGTTGGACACTTAAAATGAACCCTGGTTTTGATAATAATACATGTAATAATAATGATAATGATAATAATAATAATAATAATAATAATAATAATAATAATAATAATAATAATAATAATGCAGCACCTTGAGTGCTCGAGTGCTTTGCAATGGCACATCCAGATAAATTTAGTTTTAAGATGAATCAATTTGTCTGGTCCAAAGAAGTTTATCATCTGAAGCGCTTTTCCACTGTATTTTTATCCAATACTGTACTCAAGTCGTCAAATAGAAAAGCCCATAATGATAAAATCTATAAGAAAATTGAAACGAATTTTTTCAAACTCCTTTTGAAAAAAAAAAAAAAAAATCTTGAAAGTATGCAAACAGACCAAGACACAAAAGGGAACATATTATTATATAACAAACATTGAACATGGAGCTATCTATGTTCATCGGGATTAAACGGCCAATTTATTGTACATGTTATATCTTTTATTTCTTTCACAATCTTTTACAGAGACAAATTAAAATATCACAAGCACATATCATGTTTTCAATACCAACCACACTCATACTCAATACATACAGACAGGTCCATTTTCATCAAAGCCTCTGAAAAAGTGACAAACTGAGAATTTGAAATCAACCCTAAGTACAAAGTACAATTATAACATTTTTCTCGAAATTTATAATTTTTTTTTAGAATTTTTAGAAATATTTAAATGATAGTCAGTGCAAATATTTCCTATAGAGCACATATACTTATTTTCTCTTTCTTCCATCTATTATTATTCTATCTATTTATACATGATATAATTACATGTACATAGTATATCAGAGGGCTAAAAAAAAATGGCCTTAACCTTGATGACTCATAACTCAAACCAAAAATCTTATACTGATTAATATTCTGGAATACAAAATCTACAGAATACTGGAAATATGAACATGATTGATGCACTACTAGTACTAGCAAGTTATGTTGATTTGATTTATTGAAATTAAAAGTAATGTGCAACAATACAACATCATGACAACCAAGGTTTTCTTAATTTATACAATTTTAAATGCCCAGCTACTTTCTCCACCTTTCACTTTAATATTCATCAAGTCAAACCTGTGATGAAAAAAAAAGTCAATCATTTTGAATAGTTGGTCTTTAAAAGATTTCAGAAAGGTAACTAATCAAAAATTATATTCATATCATACCATAATGGCCGTGACTGAAATTTCCCCTTCATGACGTTCAAAGTTTTGACCAGGTCTTCATAAGGAAAATAAATTTTTAATTATTCATTTGTTTATGAAGCAGCTTTATAATTTATATTTGATGACTTTATGGGATAACTTTTAGCTATACTATACTAATATCAAATTTCACCTTATTTTATGCATGGGTAATGAAATTTTAAGTTCTTAAATTTCTTAAAGGATTTGAACATCAAAGAAAACCTGTAATGTCAGTATATTGTATCTTTTTTATAATCCACTAAATTAGCATAACTGTAAGACTTGTGCATCAATCATGTTTTCAGAAGATACTCATAAATTGACATAAATGTTATATGTGTATGCCACAGTACATTTCAACCAACGTTTATTTGTTTGAAGTCCCTAAATTTCAAGCTCCTTATGGAGCCATTTGATACATTGGTTATGAGATAAGAAAATGGTCCCAATTAAATGAATTTCAAGATTTGTTGGGTGAACAGGGATTTTGGTATTGAGAGGAGGTGAGTGAACACCTGACACCAAATGTTATATGAGTAGCCAACCACAATGGAAAACCAAGGTGACATATGGTGTGTAATAAAAAAAATCGAATGAATTAAGAAAGCAGAGTCTGGCATGTCACCTGGTGCAGAAAATTTGACAAGATTTGACATCCCACCTTTATGCACAGATGTTCTGCATACATTTTCATTTATTATAGCAAAGTGTATAAACACCAAAATGACAATGAAAAAAATCCTAAAAGTTTAGTTTAATCTTTCTATATTTTCATACTTTATCATTAATAATCTCATGATGAACCAAAAGTAGCTGACACCTGAAAATGTTCACACTGAAAACAATATGTCTTCTTACTACATGCAACCATCCAATTAAGGTAATTAAACTTGCCCATCTAGACCTATGCACTGTCTCTCTTGCACCTCTCTTGTTAAATCACTATGTCACAGTGTTTTTATGAACCTATAACAACAATCAAAGATAATTATCAAACCTCACTGCTAACATCTTGGACACATTAAATGCCAGATGATTAAAGAAGTCGATGAGAAGAAGTCACAGAGACAGATAATTGAACAATGTAAAACTACAAACCAACTCAGCATCTCGAATTCTACACTTTCAACAATATAGACTAACATAGGAAGACAGAAAAATCTCACAACCAATAATATTCCAAGGTTTGAGTGATGTTCCTTGTTTACTATGCCTGAAACAGAATATGTTTACACAGAAACAAGTAGAATTTTATTTTAATACAAAGTAATCCAGTTCCACATTATGTCTCTGTAAGTTGTTGTATACCCTACCAAACTTGTAACAGTGTATTCCGAGAAAATCATTTGAAGGTATGAAATATATGAAAGGGAGAGAGAAAGTCGGTCCAATTGGTTAAGCACCAAATAATGGAGCTAAAATGAACAGGAAAAAAAATCATTTTGCCCACATTCCCAGGTTTCTGATCAAACTAGGTCCTGATTTAAGAGGTTCCACAGTTTTCTGATACATTCATGCCACTCATAATATTCTTCTCCACACTGGAAAGGCACTTGGACACATCTATATATGCAAATAATAATATATTTGTATATTCACGTCTGTAAACATGTGTGTTCCTGCATAGTTCTGTCTAGGAGACAAAAAACAAACAAACTGGAAAGCAGAATTGTCATCAACAAATACAGAATGTCAATAAAAAGACACATCCTTTATTGCCAATGTCAATTGAGACACAAAGGAAACTTGACTTCAGTGGGAAGCAATGCTTTCTCATTAGCACTTCCTGTGAAGGTCAGCAGTCATCTGGGTGTATACAGGATTCAAAATCAGTTGGCCTGTAGTGGCTCCATCATTATCTGCTTCTCTTGATGGTTTAGAATACTCTGTCTCCATTGACTCATTGTAAATATGTCCAAGGTTGTTAAAGCTTCAAGAAGCTGACACTGCAGCTTTGAAGGCATATTTCAAGAATTACAGCTTTGTTGATTAAATACATGGGAATGGTCCAAGATGAAAGGAAGAATTGAGGATAGATACACTTCATCCTGCATTCCACCAAGAAAGCATTCCTAATCCCATTTCACTGGTAGAGCCCTGAAAATGAAAAACACAAAATATAAAGAGGTATATATGAACATATAATATATATATACATATGGTATTGCTACCCCTGGGCTAGTATTCTTAAAAGAGCAGGGATGACCAGTTACACACTCCTTTCCTATCATATTTTTGCCTCTCCTACTTAATACTCAAAGAAAACTCCTTTCTAGTTCTGCATTGAGGATCACAAGGACTGAGATGAGGTGCTACAAAAAGATCCTAGGAATCCACTACACTGACCATATAACCAACAAAGAGGGCTGCAGAAAGATTGTGGAAGCTATAGGACCCAACAATAACATAATGATTGTTTTCAGGAAGTGAAAACTAAAATGGTAGACACCTTTCTTGTTCAAGAGGCCTTGCAAAAACAATGTTTCAAGGTACAGTTAAAGAAGGCCAGACATGGAAGACAGAGAAAGATATAAGGGAGATAATGTACAAGAATAGACAGGACTGAGCACGGCAGAATCCCAGATGGTGGTGGAAGACAGAGACAAATGGAGAAAAGTGTAAATCATATCTCCACAGGTGCCCTATCAACATCAACATAAGTGAAGTGATACGTAGGTACTTAAATTCAGAGTATTTAATTTAACAGATCAATAGATCTCAGGAACAAGAGATTGTAAGGTGTATGAAACTGAAAGATCTTCTTTCTAGAAATCAAATGTGTCATGACAAGTCATATGGTCAATTTATCAATGGAATTGCTATTTGACTATTATGACAGCGATATTCAACTGGCACCTGTAATGAGATGCAGTGACAGAATATTGGGACACTGCACAAGTGCAGGCAAACATTCAATAAAGAAAGGATAGAGTGGAATTTTTTGGTTAGAATACATAATCCTTTAAAACTTTTACACTTAACTTTCTATCAATCATACCATAATAAAGTACATAAAATTTCTCTTGCAAAGAAAACTGTCTGAATTATAGTGTATCCCGTTTTTACAATCAGCGGTTTTGTTCACTAGGAGGGAAACAATTACAAATTTAGTCCAACATTGCAGGATCAAGAAAGCCTGTGCTTGTATTAGCTATAATATGCAATGTCTCTGTGTTATAAACCAATAAAATATTAAAATAACTCTGAAAAGCAATGCATACTGAAATTTCTGGGTATTTTTTTTAATAAATATGGGAAATATGACATTGTCTGTTGCATGCTTGTTTAGGGCACACCACCTGAATGTTTAATTATGTCTCCATGGACAAAACAGATTGTACATTCATTAAAATCATGCACCTTCAATTTACCCCTTACAGTAATAACATCTTAAGTAAACTATCCAAACATATATATGCACTAGAACATAATGTCATTTAAAACTTATATGGATTGTGCAGAACAGATTGTGCAAAAAAACAGAAGTTTCTGCTTAATGTGGGTTTGGGTTGCTGTATTATTAGAATTCTTTATTAGAACATAATAAAAAGACACTCTGTGTATCATGATATGCTTTCATTGCTCATGGGCCTTATTCAGAACATAATATAAAGACAAGGTATATACAGTGTGCAACAGATAGATCAACATACAAGGTTCCAGATAATTTATGTCAATATAAGTGTAAGAGAAACTCAATATAAAAGATGCAAAATATTGGTGAACACACACACATATATATGAACATATTGAATCCTCTCCTTTATACCTTTAACTTCCAGTGAAGTTCCAGCACTAGATCTAACGTCATTGTATCGATTTTGATACTGTAATCTGTGTGTGGGAGGGGGGGGGGGGGGTGTCTGGCTTCCTGTGAGGCCCCAGCCGTTAGGAGGCCAGGAGGGAGAGGTTGGATGGTGCAGGTGGGAAGATCTTGTTATTGACACTGTACTCTGTAGAGGGGGAGGGCGTGTTTGGTTTTCCGTGAGACGTTTGTCATTAGGAGGTGGGCAGTAGTGGAGGGAATGGGTTGGACAGTGGTGGCGGGAATGAGAAGTGTTTGTCCACATTACTTGCTCTACCCTGGCCAGTCATGAACTAGATGTGGCATCTGTGGGTGGAGTGGGGAGATAGATCTTCTCCCTCCCCCTTCCCACCATTACCTTCTCTTTGTGCAGGTTCGCGTTGACAGACATTGATCAGTTTTATTAGTAGAGTACATGTATCGGTATTACTATAGCAAGCTTAATCTAGGTCTAAAATGTCTTTCAGACTCATCTTGCCTAGCTAGTTTGATTATCGACATGTCAATATAAGAGAAATAAGAGGGAGGAGGATGTCGATATAATGTATAAAGCATTAAATTTACTAACAATAGAGAGAAAGAAAAAAACGAACCAGCCTAAAACATGTCAATATAGGGGAAATGTCAATATAGCAGATGTCAATATAATTGGTGTGTACTGTATTATGTATAATGCATTTCAGCACTTATGGGCCTTACCACCAGGGTGTATGGAGCCTTTTTCTGACCATGATCACTGACAAGGCCTGGTGTGGATGGCACAGAGGATGGATGAGAAATACCACTGCTCTCATCTTGACCTACAGGGGTTGTGTCGATAAATGTTTCATCAACCACCCGAAACCTAATGCACACAGAAATAGAAAAAAAAAATAAAGCGAATGATGACATAAAATTAATCAATGCACCAACCTTCACCCATTCATTTTAAGCCAACAGGGTAAGTTGTAAAATATAAAAGTAACAGCTATAATCCATATTGGAATTTAGCGTTCAGACTGAAAAGATTGATGCACTATAACTATATTAAAGAAAGTCTAGTGGCACTGGTCAGTAAGATGGTTCTCCCTCTTCATCATCCAAATACCAAACCCACTGGATTAAAATTACATTTCTTTATTCCTCCTTCCCTTTGCAGACAAGCCAACCCCCTATGAGTTTCATAGAAATGAGCCAAAACTTTTTAAGGAGCCATGTATACATCCTCATGAACCAAGAGGTTGAGTTTGTAAATGAGGTTTAGTTTTGTGGAACCACAGCTTAGCTGAATCTATAATCCACAACTTTATTATTTTGTAAAAATAAAAATCTATTCTCACATGCCCAAAAAAGCATTTTCATTTGACAGACAATTTTTTTTAGCTGATGGTTTGGAGATACATAGACTTGTTCAATTTTCAGGGGTCATCTACTTGAATTGGAATGATTTGTATCTCTGTGTTTGTATTTGTATCATATTCATGAATGGAACTTAAACTATCTAGATCTTTGTGTCCTCAAACCAAACTTCTTGTTGCCATTTTTATGTTCAATAAATACTTACACAAGCACTGTACTTATTTATTGTATATACATAAAATATTTAATTTTAAACAATATCTAGACCGTACAACATTGAAATGAAAATACTTTTAGCAGCGTGTTGACAATAATGCTCAGTTGACTGAGTCTGTCAGCTTTTATGAAGAAGAAGAAGAAGAAGAAGATGATAAAATACAATAAATTCATATTTATGTTCTCTATACTCAAAAGTCCCGGTTCTCTGAGGAGATTCTTCACTACAAAACTTAGTAGGTTTGAGAAGATGAACACAAACCTCATTTCACACAAACCTTATTTCACACAAACCTTATTTCACACAAACTTTATTTCACACAAACCTTATTTCGCACAAACCTTATTTCACCTCCGATTTCCATAGGTAGATCCACTTTCCCATCTTCTGGCGCCTCATATTCCCAGCTCCACAACTGTTCTTGTTCATTGCTAAACCTCGTTAAGGATTATACACATTAGTTCAATACAATATGGTTATATGAGATTTCACCCGAAAAATAAACTTGGCAGCCTGAATGTGATCCAATATATAACCTAACAGAGCTTAAGCAAGTGATATAATATAAAAGCCCTTGCGTTTCTAATCTTAAACTTAAACAGAATTGAAGATGGAAATATCACCTGAAATAAAATGTGACCTAAACATTAAAACATGTATATGTTTTGTTTTAAATTGAAGGAAATTGGAACATTTAAAACAAAAATTAAAAAAACAAAACAAAAAAAGACCAACCCAGAAACGTTTTGGATACAATCAAAATACCATTTGCTAAAAAAAGAGAATAAAAACATATTTGTAAAATTACTGAAAATGTGGTAAGAATTTGGTAACATGGGGGAAGGGGGGGAGAGGAGGAGGAGGAGGAGGAGGAGGAGGAGGAGGAGGAGGAGGAGGAGGAGGAAGAAGAAGAAGAAGAAGAAGAAGA
>JBBPDF010395592.1:0-10932 GCA_037974715.1 Lomanotus vermiformis | reverse complement strand
GTTTTCATTGATTATAATGCTGGTTATATTGTTAAATTGACATAGAGTATAAAAAAATATATCCATATTTTAATATAATTCTTTAAGACTTGATGAATTAAGCTTTTAACCTTTTTCAGTGAATATGAAAAACAATTGACTTTCATGTGTAATAAATTATTGAAATAAGTTATAATTTGGTTTCATTAAATTTTGTTCCAATGTTGGAATGCGTAGGAAAAAAAAAATATATGTATATATGGGTGTGTGTGTGTGTATGTGTGTGCGTGCTCCAAATAATATGATTTTAAAATATATTATATTTTTACAATAGTCTCCAACTAACATTCCACCCTTTGTTGAGTGGAAAAATCGGAATGTCAGGCAGACTGTAATGTTAGACAGACAGCTCACGAAATAATTCATAAATGCATACTTCCGTCACATATTAGCTCCTTGGCTGCTGTATCATTCGAACGCAACCCCTAGGCAAGACAAATACTCATCTCATTCTCTGATAAAGTAATAACGAAAAGTATTGTGTTTTTCAACAAAAATTACTTATTGGTCAAGGGAGATGTGTCTTTAACGAAAATTAAATCCTTTCTGTTCAACAACAATGAAGAATTTCAATCCTTACTTGCCAATCACATTGCAAGTTAGTACAAATCATGCAACAAGGAACAAGCATTGCATTGGTGTTCATTCAGCTATGTATAAACTCTGTCAAGAGCCAGTTGAGAGTGCAACAAATTTCATATGTATTGTACAGGAGCAAAATTTTTTAGCAAGGATAAATGGCATGACATTCATTTTCATAGAGTCGTTAATTAAGATCAAAGTACTGATCTACCCATTAGTTTATAGTTGCTACCTCTCTGATTTCTTTGAAGGATAATATACTAAGGATTATATATAAGGATATAATAATGAAGGATTTTCATTTGGATATGCCTCATCAACTTTTTGTGAAAATATAAAAAAAAAAGGTAATTAATTTAATGGGTGATTTCTAACTTACCTGTAAAAATAAATGGGAAATGAGGCAAATTTCGGTTGGATTTTAGGCAGACCATGTGGGAAAAAAAGAGAAGGTAAGTTATACTGATAAAAATTTGCTATCCAGAAGAAGTGTGATGTTTGATGGACTGGGACGCTTAGTGGTGGCATGTTAGTGGAAGAGGACTGTACTTGTTTAAGACATCACAACCTTTGTAAAATGCTTAAAATTTATTTTTCCTACTCTCTTATACTTTAAACGTTTATATTAATGTTCTTTTACAGACCACAGTCCAACCTAATGTCTGCTGTCCAAGTTACTGTTCTTGCTGTGTTTGTTTATTATGCTGTTAGATATCTGTTGCAGTGAGTACTATTTGCATGGGAGTTGGTTCTAATAATATGCTTGAATTAAAGTGATTTAGGTAGAATAGTTTGGAAGAAATGCACAATCTTATTGTTGAGAAAGACTATTATATCACATTTTAAGTTATATGCCTAAGGACTAAAAAAGAAAGAAAAAGAGTAATGACATATAATGAAAACAGATCTACTAGAACTAACACTGAAAGATTTCTTTTTTGAATTGTGTTTCATTAGCAGTTTGCATTTAGACTCATTTTTTTCCATTGCTCTTTGAAATATATTTCTGATGCTTTCATTTGAATATATTTAAATATGAAAGATTTATAAATCTCTTTACAAGATCTACAATCTTACCTAAATAAAGATGAAAAGTTTTAGGAGTTCAGATTAAAGAATATATTAATGAAAATATTTTATCCTTGCTTTTTTTTTAAATTCCTTGATATTTTTAATTTTAGAGAAGCTCCCCCAAGCAAAGAGGAAGTACCCTTCATCACATATTTTCCACAAAGAATATGGAGAAACAGTCCAGTGAAAAGAATATTTCTTTGGACATACAATTTTGAGGATCGTAATTGGGGCATCTCAATGGATTATAAGTTTGGTAGGTGTTTTGAGAAAGAGATTTTTTCTTGCTTTTTTTCTTTCTTGCGAGTTTAAAAATATATTTTTGAACGTATCTCTGCCTGTAACAGACATTGCTGTAATGCATTATATTCCTCGTAGCCCAACTAGTTGATATTGATTTTTATATTGTATACTGAATTTATACATTGTTTTCTTAACCATAGGAACATTGAAAGCATTGTGATATCACATTTTTGTGATATTTTTCTCACAGCCTACCATTGAGAAACAATGTCGATTGCTTCCAGAGATTGGTTGCATTTAGTTATGTCCATATTTACAAATCAAAAGACAGTCAAGTATGTTCAAGGAGGGATGAAAAATGTGATTCTAGATGGTGATCTATTTTACAGAACGATTTTACATTGAATTATAAGCAAAATTTTACAAAACTTTAGAGCCCATTTTAAGTTATTGTTTTGAAATACTGTCAAAGAAAGGAGATGTCAGGAAGACTATTCTTTTCATTCTGACTTCTTTGATTTTTATTGTCATTGAAGTTACAATTAGACATGCGGATGACAGTGAATTTATTTACAACTCAGTGAAAAGACAATGTCTTCTTCATTGAAAATCAAAAATACCTATTTACACCTGATATGTCCCACAGTAAAATGAAAAGAACAAATGAATCAGAGATGGCATTTTCAACCAATCATTCCGAAATAATGGGAAATAAATGCCAGCCTTCATATATGTTTCACAACCGCTTAGTGGTCAAGGCATAAGGCGCTATATAAATAATCTCATTATTCATTGACTTCTCAGATAACTTTTGACTGAGTAAACTACAATAAGATGTATATTCCAACCCTACAGGAGATGAATTTCCATCATGAACTCATTAGCCCGATCAAATCTTTTTATGGAAGTCAGCAGTCCTTGGCACAACTATAATATAGAGCATGCAACACAATGGTTTCCCGGCACAAAAGGAATGAGACAAAGATGCATATTGTCACCTCATGTCTTCAGTCTTTACACAGAATGAATAATGAGAGATGTAGAACATGACCACAAAAGAAGTGGATATGATGTTTCTTCAGTAAAAGGACTGTGCCGAATAGAAAAGATTAGGGATTCTGATGACACTGCACTTCTAGTCACAACACTAAGAGGGCTTGTAAATCTTATAATCTTTGAAAGAACACAGTGAGGAAAACAAATTGCACATGCATGTGAAAAGACCAGTCATGAACATAAATAAGCGCAAAGAAGCAGCTTTTGTAAAAATTGATGGACAAGAAATAGAAAGGGTAAATAGCTTTGAATATCTTGGAACCAGAGTAGAAGCAAATGGAAAAATTACTCCAGAAATCAAGAGACTGGCAATGGCAACAGCAAAGTTTAAAAAGATGGCAATTATCTGGAAGGGACAATGTACAAACATCTAATGGAGAATCCCCGGAAGTACTGTATTTCCCATGGCAATATATGGTGGTTAAGCATAGGCCATCAACAATCTAGATGCCGAAAAGATTAATGCCTTCATAAGGAAGCACTATAGGTAAATTACAAGAATATCTTGGACAGAGACACAAAAGATTAAGAAGTACTGTCAAGAATTAGCATTAATCCACATTTCTTGTTGAAAAAGTCATAAGATTAAACCTTCAGTAATTTGGTCACTTAAAACACTATGAAAGGATCAAGAAACACACTCTGGAAGCAAAAGTGAAAGACAGAAAAAGAAAAGGAAGACCACCAAGAAGATAGGAGCAGAACATACAAGACTGGCTTGGGAAAACAACTATACAAGGAGGTAGATTGGTAGGAGATTGAGTATTTTTCCACAGGTAGGTGCAAGAGATAACACCCATCACAACACAGGAAGGTGTAAGAGATAACATCCGTTAAAGAGTGTTGTTCCACAAGAAGGTGCAAGAGATAACATCCGTTAAAGAGTGTTGTTCCACAGGAAGGTGCAAGAGATAACATCCGTTAAAGAGTGTTGTTCCACAGGAACGTGCAAAAGATAACACCCATCACAACACAGGAAGGTGCAAGAGATAACATCCGTCAAAGAGTGTTGTTCCACAGGAAGGTGCAAAAGATAACACCCATCACAACACAGGAAGGTGCAAGAGATAACATCTGTCAAAGAGTGTTGTTCCACAGGAAGGTGCAAGAGATAACAACTGTCAAGGAGATCAGCTGACCAAGAGAGAAAGTTATGTTTCTGTAATTTGGTATTGTATCTTATCTTTTTTTACTCCGTCCCAGAAATTATCATGCTTCATCATAATTATATTTGTTAAGCTTAAAGCCTGAGAGATGAAACTGGATTTGTTTTTGTGTTTTTTTATTCAAAACAACTTTAAGATGGGTGTCGGGTCAACTCATGTCGAGTAACTAAAGACTTGGCCAAGCTGGGAGAAAGTGATGCTGTTCTTTTCCACGCCAGAAATCAGTGGAACTATTTTATGGGCTATCCAGTTCCTGTCAATCACCCACCCCACCAGGTATCTAGTCAATAAAATTGTTTGAACAAGTTCTCCACAAGTTTTCTTTACAAAAAAGTTTGCCCACCTATTTACAATATTTACATTTGTAAGTATAGAAGAATGCACATTGCACGTTGAAGTGCTTGACATTAAGAGCAGTATTGGCACACTTGGATGCATGATCTTTGCTTTGCTTGATAAGTTTAAGTGATCTCCCTTTTCTGGTGCCCTTATCTTATGTCAGCTATTTCTGACACCCTCTCTGTGTTATGCTTTAGATTGTGGCATTGTTTTTCATGATGGTTTTAATGCTGAGCCTTGAAAAACTAGGTCTGCACCAATTTAATGTGCTGATATTTCAATATTTAATCTCTTGTCTCTCAATATTAATCTTTTGCATGACATGATGTTCTCCTTAGTTGTGAATCGTAAAAATCATAAATAAAAATGTACTATCAAAACAAACTGCTACTCAATTCCCACAACCTTGATTCACGAGAAAAGCTAAGCCATTAGCATGTGTAACGAAAAACATAGTTTTATAAAATGAAAACAAGTAATCCTGAAAGAAATAGAAACAAGTGTAGAGAATAATAAGGTAAACTCAACAGGCATGCAGGTCAGCCCATGCTGATTATATAAACAATATGTAAATAATGAAGGTCTTCCTCTATAAAGAGTAAAATTCAAGAGAACTGTGGAATTTCAGAGCTGAAAAATAGTAACACAGTAATACAGGATTCAGGTGATTCAGTATCTGAAAACTAAAATGGACCTTTTAAACAACCAGTTCTCCTAGATCCTCTGTATTTTCAAATCCTATCCCAAAAATTTTAAATGCACTATTAAAAACCAATAATTACTTCAAAATGTATCCAATAACTGTCACTGAACAGGGTGAGTATAAATGATCTTAAAGCTATTGGTCCAAATAAAATTCCAGGCATAATATTGAAACTATGTGCACTTTAATACGTTGAGGTGTATGTCCTCTTTTCCAGACTTCACTAGATCAGGCTAAAATGACAAATAATTGAAAAGATGCAAATGTAGTCCCACTATTGAAAAAGGAGGTAGATATAACTATTATAACCCAGAAAATTATAGACCTTTATCCATAACATCAGTCTGTATCTTCTAGAACATGTTATACACAGTAACATAATGGATCATTTATAAAAATGTGAAATACTCAACAACATCCAACATGGATTTAGGGAAAAAAAATCTGTGAAACTCAACTTATAATGTCTTTAAATGTTTTCAGCAACTGCTTGAAGAGGAAGGGAGACAGATGCAATACTCTTAGATGTGTTGAAAGCTTTGAATAAATTAGACCACCATGGGCTATTAATACATCTTAAACATTATGAAGACACATCAATTGATAAGGCCAAATCATTGCTTATAGTATAGGTAGAACTGAAAAAGTTATTGTAGAAGGAAGAGAGTCATGCCCCAAACTTGTCAGGAGGGCCACAGGATACAGTATTAGAGGTCCACTTTATTTTTTAATGTATAAATGACATTGATCAAAACCTCACACAAGGCACCAAATTGAGATTATTTGCAGACAATCACCTGTTGTACAGAGAAATAAAAAAGAAACATTCTCTAAATTGATGTTAACCACTCCAACAAAGGAAAAAAAACCCTGGAACATTGAATTCTATCCAAGAAAAAATGCCAATAAAAAGAAACAGAATTAAATTTTTACCTATACAACATACCTTCATAGTATGAAGTATCAATAACTGCCCTCAATGTTTTAAAGAAATATGTGACAAAACACAAGTAAAGCCAGTCTAAGATTATGGAGAGTGTGTATATGATCCACATTGTCAGAATGAAAATACCAAAAAAAAAAAAAAAAAAGAAAAGAAAAAAAGAGGCAGATTTATAATTAAAAACTATAACTACACAGTTTGTAGTGGATACTCCTCAAAGAACAAAGAGATAGAAATAAAGTTGTCGTTCTTTTCAGTACAGTTATGGACCACACAGTATTACCCTGGAGAATTCGAAATAAAAAATAACCATACAAGATATGGTGCTTAAATATTCACATAATCATCTTCAAGTGCAGACAGTCATTGTTTTTATATTCATACTTCCCCTAGTGTTTTCAGATTATGGAATAAACTACCAATCAATGTAAAATACAGCAAAGATACTGAATATTTTAGAGAGAAAGTTAATTTAAACACGTAAATGTAGCCTGGTTACTTTTCAGCACAGTGACAAGAATACTCAATTAACCAAGTTTGTCACCTTCTATGAAGGAGATGAAGGTTTATTTGATATTATTCATAATCTGCATACCGTGAGCATAATTGTTTGCTTTATTTACTGGGAAGTTCCCCAGCAATGTGTGTTCCATTATTTTATTTAAGGCATGTTGTTTTTATTTTTCATCCCTGTAACATTATATATTATTAAATAGTGTCTATGAGATCAAATCACCAAATAATACATATTTTCTTTGCATGAGTGTAAATCAGAGCTTTTGATTTTTAAAAATGTATTTCTCAGACTGTAGATATTGTTGGCAGTGTTTGTTGTTTTTTATTTTGTTTGTTTCCTTTTTAATGCCTCTAGCTGTTCTGTTATATTTCAGACTAAATATTCCTAAAAGCACAACACTTGGCATCTTGATCACAGGAAATAGTTTAAGTGCCAGCGAATGAAAAGATCTGTAGCATTTCTTTTTTTTCTTTTTTCCTGCTTTGTTTGATATGAGCAGCGTTATAGCTGTATATGTGTTATTAATTATTAATGCAGGTTTGGATCCTACATGATTTTGAACCCCCTCCTTTGGTCTACTTGGACATGCATGCTTATAGAAATGTTTTCAACTGGACAATGAATTACCGTAGAGATTCAGATGTACAGTCATCTTATGGAAAAATCGTTCGTCTTGATGATGACACAGTGTCATGGGATAAGGAGACAGATCCACAAATATTGTATGTTTGCCATATCTATATAAAGAAAAACAAAGATTTTGTTCCCTCCATTTTAATATCATCTTTAAATGACATTTGTTTTGTTTTGTCTTTTTCCTTTAACTTGCAATTATTATCAATTCTCTGCAAATGGAATGCTGAATACCTATTGTTTTAATTAAAGTTTTGCAAGTGGACATGCTTATCAACTTTGATGCAATGCCTGTCAATTATTCAGTTTTTCAGGGAAATAAAGTTAAAGTGAATGATAGCATTTAAATGAACAAAAGAAAAAAAATGCAAGAAAAAATCGATGGGCCTTACTCAAATTAAACCTCACTGATGAAGAAAAGTATCATTGCTATGTGACAATAATAGAACAATATGGTTCACTTTTCTTTTTCTTAACATTTTCAACAGAGAATATGCAAGGCAGAAAAATATGCCTGGCATTTTTGATGAGTTGCTTTCTGAAAACTATCACAAGAAAAAGACCAAGTTTGCTGCCTGGACTTCCAGTAACTGTATAGTGAGTGTCCCTACGGAATTGCCAATATATTCTGAATTACAAGTTTAAGATCATGTGCTCGTCAATGGCAACTGACCAGTTGTCTTCCAGTCTGTTTGACTCTCAGACCATGTACAAGAAATGTTGTAAACATGATCATGCCTTAAGCATCTTGAGTAAAGGCTAGAACTTTTACATTTTTACTGAATAGAGAGGTACTGTGTCCCCACTGATAGCCATTGCTTCAAGATGTCCTCATTTTTGTCCTGTTTATTTTGACTAGTTTATACAGTAATACAGGATGGATATCTGCTCACAGGCTCTTTTCATTCTCTATATTCAGCTACAATATCTCTCTACAGTCTGAAGTGTCAGTTGGAAATCAGTGGCATATAACACTGGCCTTTGAAGTGATTGTCGCGACCCCTCATTAAGTTGTTTATAGATTTTGCTCCGACAAGAAGACTTCTAAATAGTAACTTCTCTGTATGTGTTGTCAATGGTGAGGAGTACAATTTTCAAAAGTCAGGTCTGGAAGTTAAGTTAGCAAGACAGTTCACAGTTTAATATATTGATCATTGATAGTGTGATGTTTAAAAATTGAAAGGAAATAATTATGAATACAGCACTAGTACCCTATTTAGTTTGCTACACAACAAATCTTAATACAGTTTTCCAGACTGTCAGGTAAATGATGCAAATGAATTGTGTCCTTACTATTTATCTATATAATACTGTAAGTCCCTTGGAGTTGTTCCACTGAGACTGAGACTTTTTTTTGTTACTCTACCTATGGCCACCAAATTTAACGTGTATGAGACATTGAACATTTGTAGATCATATGGAGACTGCTTTTTTAAAAGCTATATTGTTGAATTTTTACAAAAATGATTGCTCCTTTTTTAGATGTACTTTCTTCACCATTCTGGTTTTTACTTAAGTCTTTCTATTCGAGAACTCTCAATGGTATCAACCCACTCCAACTGCATGATACTGCAACATTATCTCCTCTTCAATCTACATCAAGATCTATGTATTCTTACCACTTTCCAATAGAGAGCCAAATCTATTTAAATTGGGTTTTAAATACTTGTTGGTGATAATTAAATAATTGAAATCGGAATTAAGAGTTGGAACACAACACTGAGGCACCAGATTTTTCCCCCCATTTTTTTCAGCCTACATCTAGAAGACGACGTATTATAAATGAGCTGGAAAAATATTTTCCTGTTGATTCGTATGGAGCATGTGGACATCTCAAGCTCAATTGTAGTGAACTGGAGTGTAAGGAGGAACTGAGTCCATACCGCTTCTATTTTGCTTTTGAAAATGCTTTTTGCAAGGATTATGCAACAGAGAAACTATACAATAGTTTACGTCGAGAGCAGATTCCAGGTTTGTTTGCTGCTATAGCATACAATCAATTAATTATACTATAATTATATTTAAATGAATTATTCACCTTTTTCACCCATCTAATGGTTATATATGATCACTATCCAGTATTTCTACTTAATTCTTTCCATGTATAATTCTATCAAATTCTATACATGAAACTATCTTACACATCCCATAGTACATATATTCACTAGTGCCTTTTAGGTCTTACTTTCCATCCAGTCAACATGATATGAAATAATAGAATCTTGGATAATATATTCCCTAAATGAAATTTCTTCTGGTGAATATTTGCTGAAGATGACAAGATTATTCCATTCTTAATTTTAATGTGAACTTCTATCTCATATATTATTTTATTTTCTGTCAAGTTCTCAAAATTTTGTAAAAGTTTTTTGAATGACTTACACAAATTATAGTTCCTTGAATTCTGAGATTGCCTGCCTCCAATATGTTTTGATTGTTTTCCAGTTGTTCTAGGTGGTGCAGACTATTCCCCACTCCTTCCACGTAATGCATACATTGACGTCAATGACTTTGACTCCTTACATGATCTCGCACAGTATATATTGAAAGTAGGTTTTTCCTTATTCGCTATGAGACCATGTCTTCTATTTCAATGTGTCAGTAAAGTTAAAAACTAGAACATGTTTTTGTGATTTTAATCTGCTAATTTCTCCTCTAACTCAAGACTAGGCATGAAAACAGGTAAAACAATCACTCTAGTTACATGAAGATAAAATGAAACAAAAAATCCAATATTTTGTTCTAAATTCTTCCATTGACTTAATGTTTCTTTTGGTAATCAAAATATGTGAAATACTATGTGTGGTATCATACTGTGGTTTGGTAGGCATTTTAACCAGAGACTGAGGTTTTAGATGTCATGTTTAAAGTTTAATTCTTGGAAAAAGCTCTTTACACACAGATTCTCACCCCACTCAGGTGTAAAATGAGTACCCGACTATAGATAGGGGAAGATCATGTAGGTATGCTTGAGTGATGCATCTGAAAAAATGGCTACTACTCTGTATGCTCCTTAGGGAGTGGAAAGCATTGCTAGATGGAAAGGGTGTGTTGAGGAACCCCTTGTAGAGCACATAGAGCATGAATAAGTGAACATGTACTATATAAGAGCTCTAATTTATCATTTATTTATTTATTTATTTTACCTTAAATTTTATCTTGAAAAACAATTTTTGTTATTCCTTCAAAAAGAAAAAAACAGAAAAGAATCCTTTAAACCATTAGGACACCACATATCTGGTCTCATGTGAAATTCTGTTCTTATGTATGAACTGTTTTGCAATATTTTGAAACAGTGAAATTTATTAGATACTTTATAAAATCTTATAGACTATCAACTATTTTTAATTGATTTTACCCTGTCTGACAAAGACAATTTTAGATATTTCAAATTATGACATCATCAGGATAATATTATTAGCTCTACCCTTCCCCTTCCTCGCTCATGTAATCTAAAAAAAAGGGGGAAAAAGAAAAAAAACTAAAACAGAAAGTTGGAAATGTTCTTTCTTCTTTTCTTTCTTTCTATTTTTCTTTTCAGGTTTGTTTGTTATTCAAAACAAAAGCAATCATATGCCAGAATCGTTTTTGACAAGCGTATTTTTTATTTAGTTTTTGGGGGGGGGGGGGGGGGGGGAGG
>JBBPDF010394486.1:0-10932 GCA_037974715.1 Lomanotus vermiformis | reverse complement strand
TGTAATATATTTTGAAATCAACCATTAGTGATAGAAATTTGAACATTTCTGTTATGATACAACACTAATGTCATATGGATACATACATGATTTATATATCACGTAAGCTGCCTTTAAAGACACTATACAATGATCAATGTTTAATAAATTCTTATGGCCAAGGTGAAAAAACCAGGTATATCTTAAGTGACATAACTAAAGACAGCAGTATTAAAAGCGCTGTGAATAAGAATTTCTTTAATGCTTCTCTATTCAGTAAGAATAATATTATAAGTTCCTTCTCAGAACAGCCCTTGATTATGAGTTGCTCACCTCATCTTGGTATTTCTGGCAGTAGTAGGCATGTTTGGCTCTTTCATCTGCTGACAACTGGCTGGTGTACAGCCGTTTGTCCATACAATATTTATTTGGAGGATTGTGGGTGCTTTGAAGGCAGGACAAATCAAGATAAAAAAATTAGATAAAAAACAAAACAAAATAAAAATAATGATAAATCATTGAAGAATGCTTGCATGAAAAAACATTAAAATACGATAAAAAAAAAATGTTCTTCGATGGAGAACAGTTTAATCAAGGTATTTACATAAATAGTTATAAAATGTATGAATTCAGGCAATGTACATGATAATACCTCTAAAAAACTAATCATTTGATAACCAACTAAGAAACACAATGAACAATGTTCCCATTCACTGGCACAAATACATCAGAAACACATACACACATATAATGCAGTGAAACAGTGCACAGAACAATTAAACAAATCAATGTCCTCATAGCTGCCAACTCTTCCAAAGTAAAATAAGGAATGACCCTCTAGCTGGGGTCGAAGGGCCAGTGTGGGGTCTAGGGGCAGCGCCATGGTCGGGGAATATATATATATAAAAGAGATCAGGTGACATAGCACAGCCTTGTTTCACTCCTCTTTTTATCATTTTGGATTCACTTAGTTCTCCTTCAATTCTAACAGCTGCATTTTGGTCCCAATACAGGTTCTGTATGACTCATGCCTTTCCCATCTATGTCTAATTTATTTAAGATATTAAAAAGTTCCTCTTAATGCTGTAGTCACTGAAAGTGAATGTAAAAGGGCTTCTTTTAAATGTAAAGAAAACAGAATGCATGGTTGTTTCCAAAAAATCAACAAATTTAACCTGTAAGTTAATAAGTAATTGAGAGAAAATAAAACAAGTCCTAAGTTTTAAGTACCTAAGAAACAATCACATCAGATGAAATGTGCGCTACAGAAACTATAAGAAGAATTACAATTGCAAAAGATAGTTTCAGAAAAATGAGCCCTATCTTAAAAAATAGAAATATCTCAATGGAAACAAATCATAAAGTTTTAAAAGCATATGTGTGGTCAATACTGCTGTAATGGCTGTGAGTGTTGGAATATGTCAACAAGAGTGAGAAAAAGATTAAAAGCAGCTGGAATGTGTTTTTCATGGTGAATGTTAAGAATCTCATGGCAAGATAAAAAGAGTAATACAGCAGTACCAGAAGAAACAGGAGTAGGGAGATCATTAATGAAGATAATCAGGAAAAGACAGCTAAGGTTTTTAGGCCCTATTATTAGACATCAAGATCTTGAACATCTAGCTCTTGATGGAAAATTTGAAGGGAAAAGGAGTTGAGATCGACAAAGAATAACATATTTACAGAGCTTAAATTACTGGATGACTAATACAACTAAGAGTAATAAAAATAATATGAGCTTTTTGAGATTGTCTGCGGATATAAGTAAATGGTGTGCCATCATCACCAATTTCTATATCAGACCCGGTACATGTAGACAGACTGAGAGTTCATGACCCAAATGCCTCTTTGTAACCCAAAATCATTGGGTGTATTTACAGAAAAGTGGCTTAGTCAGCCAAAAATGACAAAATACGGATTTTTAACCAAAAATACAGACATACGGACTCGAGAAGCCAAAAACAGATCAATTCCGTTCTATGCAGAATGGTTGGCAGCTATGTCTCCTTCATTTGGATATTTATGTGCATGAAAAACACACAGATACATTAATATCATATCAAACTGGAGGATAGCCTACGTTGAAAGTTTCTGAATTAATAAAGATATTTATCTGGCCCTTGTGAAATATTAATGTTAATTGTTGTATCATAATTCAAAGATATGTAAATAAATTCAGCATGGTGCTTTTTTCATGATGGAATTTGTAATAGCAAAAGTAAGTGTAATGGGGGTGCAAAAACGTTTAATTCTCTTTAAATGAAATGGGGCAGGGCAGGGGATTCAATGTAAATGTGTGTTGTAATCTTACCTGAAGTCACCGGTTGACCCTGAGGGGGTCACATCTTTCTCATCTGGCAATTTGAAGCCGGCAATATTCATGAGGTCTTTGATCATGCCACCTTTGATGTTTATGTCCAGCTGTGAGTTAGAGTGCAAGCTGAAAGTGCAAAAACACACATAAAAAGGATTAATAAGAACATGATCAAATGAAAAAAAAAAGAAGAAAACAATCCCAAACCCACTAATGAGAATGACAAAAAAACAAGAACAAAAGACTATAAGTAATATTAGTAACTAAAACTGAGTCCATGATTTAATTGGAGGAATTTGACAAGCACATAATTTGTGTTCCTTCCTTCTGACATGAAAATAATGTTTTCTGCATATGTAGAAGAAAGAGCCTACTACCTTGGTGAAATGTTGACCTCAAGAATCCAGGGTTTCAAAGTTTCGTCTAATAAAATGTCAAATCCAAACAACTCATGACATATATAGCGGCTTCGACAGTTCGATTTTGTCATGCTGTTTATAGAAGCGTCTCCACTGAAAAGAAAAGACATAAAGTTAAGCTCATCCTTTGTTCATTAAGACACATTTGAAAAATATACTCCATTGTCTTCCTATTGATTTGGGTTTATCTTTAGGGAAACTCAAATTTAAATTTCTGTTATGGGATCAGTTTTTCTTGAAACTGGAAATAAAGGAAAACAAAACAATCAGACCTTCAAATGATAAATCAAAATCTAGCCTTTCCATCTTTGAATAAATTTTAAATTTATGCAGCTTTTCCCACCTTAAATTTCCCTTGCATCAAAACCATGAGCAAAATTCTTCAATAAATTTCATGTGTTGGCAGAAGAATATAAACCACATATCATTAAGATATTTAAGACTGCAAGCCCTTAATTTCAGGTTTTGAGCTGAGTTAATAGTGATTAAACCTGAGATTTGCAATTTAGTCAGGCATCTATAGTCCGTTCACCTAGGTATGAATGCACAAAATTGCTCAAAGCCTTGCAAGCCTAGGTATTTGATTGAAATGTTGCACACATACTTAAATTTGTAATAACAATGCATTTTTTTCTTGAGGATTAGAATTGTGGTTTTCTAGTTTGCCATTTAGTGTTTTATAAAAAAATAAAATACAGCACCTGCTAGGATAAAATTTTTAATGGTTTACATTAATAATTTAAGACATCAAGTTTATAACTTTCTGACTGTCACCAAATGTACATTTTATGGGATTACAGTAAGGCTCTTGTGAATTGAAAAGGGAAGTTTGGAAATCAGTGTTACAATTTACAAATACATGATTTTTTTTTTTTTTTTTCTAAGTTTAAATGAAACATCAGGTAGAAAACAAAAACAGATTTCCTAAATGACAAGATTTAGTTTGAAAAACTGTTAACTGGACAAATATCCTCCTCAACCTCTATAGAGAAATTAGCAGTTAAAGGCAGGCATAGACTACACTCATTTTTCCGAAGACCTAAGTGCTATGTCCACCTACTTTATATGAAAAAACTCAAAGGAGTAGAACAGGGTACACACCAAATGATGGTTTTCACAATAAGATCCCTGACATTATCCCACACCATGTTGGTATTGACACCATGTTTCTTCATGTAGTTCCACAATGCCTTCAGACTCCTGTGGAAAATGCGTTAAATAAAGAAGTCATTATTACTACATGTATATCATCATTACAAGTATTATTTCAAAGCTTAAAAAGAATGTCTGGCTCCCCATGCTTGGCCTTATGAGAGAGAAATCAATAGATTTCATTTTCATTTAAAAGCAATGATCAATTTTTGTTTATTATTTCAGGATTTTATTTATTTGCACTTTCAAAGTTAAGTGAGTATTCAAGATTCAGGCTTAATCAGCCAACACTTGACAGAGTTCCATAGTGTCATACATAGAATACTATGTTTATTTCCTCACATGGAATTTCATTGAAGCAATGATTAAAAAAAACAAACTCAAAACAAAAGCCAGTGTTTTAAGGCACTTGCCAAGAACATTACATTGGAATGAAAAGGTTTTACATGTAATACTTCAGATAGTATCTGAAAATGTTTTTCAACTCACATCACATGTAAATGAATGTCAGATTGAGGTATCTATCCATTTCAAATTTCAAAAAGAAAATTAGAAAACAAGAAAATATCTCTATAAATAAACCAAGACATTATGTCTGGGAAATAAAAGGAAAACTTACCACTTGTGTCCTTGGCATAGGTTGTTGTCGGTATTGCTGAGATAATCTACATTTTTCTTATTAATGCTGTAGTTAGTCAAATGCATGTATTTGTTACTGAGTGATTTCATAGATGAAGAATATCTGAAAAGGAAGGAAAGACAGTACTATACATGGACTACCTGAGGAATTTACATCCAACAACATCAAACATTAACAATTTTATGAAGTTTTCTTTTAAATGTCTAACCTTTGTACTTGAAACACAATTAAAATTTCATATATTGCTTGTTCGTCTAAACATTTAGACCACTTTGAGGGTAAGAACATAGATAATATGATATGCAATGAATGAATTGAGTAATGCTCCTTACTCAGCATGTTGACAAACACATGCAATGCAGATCCAGCTTTGCTGTCATTTTATCTTGACACAAGTAAATTTACCAAAACCAAAATGACATCCTTTTGGCACGAATCCAGGTGAGTCCAGGTTGGGATTGGATATGGGGGTGATTGAGTGGTGTGTACTGAATTCTTCTCATTTGTAAGGTGTCTTCCTGCAATAAACGCCAGCCCACTCGCTAAAAATCACTGTAGTGCTCAAAAAGATCATGTATATGTTTGAACAGGGTCAAGCCAACTGCCCGATGCTTTTGTCACCTTCCAATTCAATGTTGCTCAAAATGTAATTGAATGTTCTCATAATCGTCATCCCTGTGTAGGAATGAAATCTATCTGAATGAAAATAAAGCTGCCAAAATTTGTGATGGCAGTACAGCCAATTCTCCTCCCCCTATTGATTTCATGAACAACTTGTTCTCTTGACTTGCTAATAGAAGTTTAGTTAAACTGGAGTCAAACAAGAAATATCCCTCTTCTCATAAAGTAGCTTTGACAATGTATGACCATAAAAACAAAATGTCTTCAACACATGCAAGAAAAGGCCATGTTTGCTATGTGCTCCTTCAACTGCTTTCTGGTGCAGGTGATGATATGGGCAATCTTGGGCACAGGTAATTCACTGCCTTTGCGTTCTCTGTGTTCTTAGCCTAAAACAAAAACCTTTGAATTACTTTCTGCATGATACAGTGCATGTGGAGTTTGAGATGGAGGGAAATGTCATCCAAATTAACTCATTTCATTATGCTATTTCCTGTAGTGTATTCAACAAAAAGACTGTCCTCAATTATTTACACAATTATTGAAAACTAGAGTTTCCTAAGTAGGAAGATCACAGAAGTCGTTGACGCATTCCGCTCTAAAGACCGGGATGTCAAAAGCATCTAAGACATATTAGTTGATTTCACACTAGTCTTTTCATAAAATTAACATACTTGCAAGAAGCAAATCGAGCCAGTCCATCATCGTAAACATAGATACGTAGAGGGTCATATGAGCTGATATAGACATACACTCTCATGTCAAACTTGCTGTCATTAATCAGGTAAGGTCTTGACAAATACCTGAGGAAAATATTGTAAAAGGCAATAAAATGTTAATGAAGGGGAATGCCATAGTAGAGACAAAAATGTGAGAGAATAACCCCCCCACTAATTCACTTATTTACATTTTTGAAGTTCAAATCTACTATCCATTTACATACCTTTGAACTATCACTGGTTTTCTTCGGGGAATCTGGCTCCACTTACTTATGACCTTGATTCCAATTCCTCTCGCTGATGCAGGCTGATTAAAAGAGAAGGAAGTAAGAATATTGGATTCGAACTGGTTACCAATGTCTTCAAAATATTTGGATAAGGTTTTCTTCAATTTCATAATTTTGTTTCCGATATCTTCAAAGAACATGAATATGTTATTGTCTTTGTTCAAGCAAACAATTGGGAGTTTACTATTCAGTTTAATGTCATGTAGATGATCTTGCTGATCTGACATAGATGAAAGACCAGAAGTAAAACAGTTTCTCATATTTCCAGAGATTTTTAAATTATTTGATGAACCAAAAACATAAAACAAACCAACAAACACACAAAAAAAACAACCCAAAACAAAACAAAAAAACCCAACAATAATAGCAAAAACAAAACAAAAAACATAAAAAACAACAAAAAACAAATAAAAAAATAAACTAAAAAGAAAAAAAAAACATTAAAAAAAGCCAATATGCTCAATCTCATTGCGCAGAGTTTTTCACAAAACCAATATGCTCAATCTCATTGCGCATTTTCAATTCATTTTAGCTTATATATAGATTTGACATGAATTCAAAGTTCTAAGCATTATTTTTCTCTAGCAAGTATGAAGAAGATTCTTACTGGCTTGATTATCCATTTCTGCTTTGAATTCCCATCTTCCCAGGCTCTTTTCAACAACTTTAGATCAGTTGGCAACACATATGTTTGTGGAAAGAAATTAAATTCTTTCTTCCCATGGTGCACTTGCATTTTTGACAAATTTCTCCAAAGCTTGTCCTTACGCCCGATGTGAAATGAGCCTGGGAAATGATTCAGCTGAAAAAGAACAGTGAACACAATGTAATAACATGGATATGAGCAAATTATTATATTTTTAATATGACACACTACCTAAATCTAGCATCTAGAGATTTTATTCTTGAAATTGTCTTAAAAGTAATCACATTTGCATAAAAGGATACAGATTAGGAATATAGATGAAAAATAATAACACTAGACAAAGCCATCAAAAATCCCCTTTCCTAAACTGAGATTTTATATAAAGCAAGGAATTCATATTTTATTTAAAGAGACAACAGCTGACATCATCATCAAATCAATAGAACATTAGAATCTATTTAAGAATGCTATGCTTGCCTCAGTGAGACAAAACGGTGTCACTTTCCCAGATTCAATTCTCAGGGTACCACAATTTTTTCTGTCTTACTTTTCTTTATTAAATTCTTCTCTCTGTATTTGTAAATATTTTCTATGGGGCCTACTTAAATTGTCTGGACCTAGTGAGTTAGATCTAATTCTTTGTCTCAGAATCTATTTCCATGACTATCATCCAACTGTTAAGTGAGGCAGTCCAGTAAAACATGATACAAAATGTTTTCAAATAAAGATGATTATTCAATTCAATTTTATTCTACTACATCTTCTGTTGCTATTGCTGTGGTCCTTGTTTCTGACTTTTGGTACTGTTGGGTTCAATGATTTACATCCAACAAGCTTTACTCTTTTTCATGTTTCATGGCAATAAACAATGAAACAATGGGATATATTGCATAAAATGTGCAAGTTTAACACTGCACTCGCCTGAAGAAGAAGGAATTTAAAAATGTCCCCCTAGGTATAGTATATTCAATAAACCCATTCATCAATTATTGTACTTACTTTCTGATACTCTCTCAAAGGTCTGAAACAATTGGCCTTCATGTGTTTGCCAAAACAGCCCAGCCAGTCATGGTTTCCTTAAGACCAAAAATTATAAAACACACAAATGAATAGAAAGCCTCCACCATAAATGAACAAATAGAAAAGGCTCTATGTAAATTATAATCTATGCAAAACAAAGATATGCCATTAAAACATTTAATTCATGTTATGTTCTTAAAAAGTAAACAATAGCTGGTTAAACAATTGTTGTAGGCTGTCAGGCTTTCTATGATTGCTGTGGTCTTAATTTTTGCATGTATGAAATATTTGAAATACAGTATGTTTCAATGAAGCATGTTGTTCAAAAGCAAAAACATTTACACACAAATTATTATGCAGTTAATTAACAAGAAAAATAAGTCCTACTGAAAGTCATTGGGAAAAAATGATGTTTTATAACAAAAAAAATTATATTAAAGGAAGACTATTCCACAACTACTATATGGCACTTTATCAAATCAAACTGACGTTTTGTTATCCTGAAGCCAACACGGGCCAAGGCTGTCTTAACAACAATAGGAGTGATCGGACTCATCTTCCACTTCAGGAGTTTACGGAACTCCCATGGCAGTGTCTCAGCTGATGGAAAAAAAAAGAAGATAAATGAGCCAAAATGAATGACAGATAAAGGAAGTGCTTGGATAGAAGCTTCTCAGATTCTACTTAATATTTGAAATGCAAGAATGTTTAGAGTTAAATAGAACTGTCCTTGAAAAGTCTGTGTAAAACGCTTGAATGTTTAGGCAGAACCCTCCTTGAAAAGTCTGTGTAAAACGCTTGAATGTTTAGGTAGAACCCTCCTTGAAAAGTCTGTGTAAAACGCTTGAATGTTTAAGTAGAAACCTCCTTGAAAAGTCTGTGTAAAAAGCTTGAATGCTTAGGTAGAACCCTGACCCTCCTTAAAAAGTCTGTGTAAAAAGCTTGAATGTTTAGGTAGAACCCTCTTTGAAAAGTCTGAGAGAAATGTCTGAATTATGAGAGTCAAATAGAACCCTCCTTAAAAAGTGTGTAAAATGCTAGAATGTTAAGTAGAACCCTCCTTAAAAAGTCTGTGTGAAATATCTGGATGATGAGAGTAAGGTAGAACCCTCCTAAAAAGGCCTGTGTGGAATGCCTGAATGTTAAGGGTCAAGTAGAACCCTCTTTTAAAAGCCTGTGTGAAATGCTTAAATGTTTAGTGTTTTGGTAAAGGTTAAGGTTTGGATCTTATTTATCTGTGTGAAACTTTCCAGTAATAAATGCATTGATAAAAAGAAAATTGAACAGATAGAAATAAATAAGTGGAAAGACCATCTTACTTTTCTCACCCTCTCCAACAAAGTTGAGTGTTGGAGGGGTGAGTTTGAAAAGGCTATGGCGGAAAGCTGGCTTGATAATGGGAGCACCAGTGGCAGTAGCAGGCCTTCCAAGGGACTTGAGGCGTTCTTCAAGGGCAGCTGTCGAGCCTTGCTTCCCTGTTCTAGTCGAATGAGATGTCAAAGGGCGGTCTCCAGAAGTCTGGCCAAGTGAACTGGTGCTGTTAATGGAATAGCCATCTGACTCTCCTAGTGTTTGATAAGGAAAATTGAATAATTGATAATTTCGGACGTAATCATTGAAATTCAACCTTTTATTTCTAAGAAATCATCTTGAGTTTATTATAGATACAAAAAGTTTATATAAAAAAAAGAAGAAAGTGAATATGGGGAACTAAAATTTAACATCAATATAGCATTTCCAGATCAGATTTTATACCTAAATGGTTAAATTGCCCATAGCAAGGCCAAATGTGATATTGCCACTTCACATTGGACAATAAACAGCCAAATGTGATATTGCAACATCAAATGGGACAATGAACAGCCAAATGTGATATTACAACATCAAATGGGACAATGAACAGCCAAATGTGATATTGCAACATCAAATGGGACAATGAACAGCCACATGTGATATTGCAACATCAAATGGGACAATGAACAGCCAAATGTGATATTGCAACATCAAATGGGACAATGAACAGCCAAATATGAAATTGCAACATCAAATTGGACAATGAACAGCCAAATGGGATATTGCAACATCAAATTGGACATTGAACAGCCAAATGTGATATTACAACATCAAATTGGACAATGAACAGCCAAATATGATATTGCAACATCGAATTGGACAATGAACAGCCAAATGTGATTTTGCTAAACGAATTGGACAATGAACAGCCAAATATGATATTGCAACATCAAATTGGACAATGAACAGCCAAATGTGATATTGCAACATCAAAGGGGACAATAAATAGCCAAATGTGATATTGCAACATTAAAGGGGACGATAAACAGCCAAATGTGATATTGCAACATCACACAAGATATTTTATTGCCAAATGTGACTTTTAAAACTTCAAAGTGGACAGAGCACAAACTGACATTTGCTGACATTACAAATTCAAATTGGACATTGCAAAGCCACATCACCATAGAAATTTCAAATTTGAAACATGAACTCAAAAGTGTACCAATTGGTTCAACTATGAAAACTGTAGCTGAAATAAGAAAATTAATTTACTTGGCACAAAATGAATATAGAGATCTATGATTGGTTATGCATTGTGAAATTATAACTGACATATTAACATTTTAACCTGAAAAAATAAACATGTGTGAACAAAATTCTTCATCCATTACTTGCAAGCATGTAAGAGTGAAACCCTCTTACATTTACAGCTATGATTCATGTTTCAGTTTTAATGCACGTGAGAAGACTGGACAATGTAAACAAAATGCATAAATGACTACCAAGCAAAAAAACAACAGACAACCAAAAAAGGTGTTAATCAAGATAAGAATGGGTCAGCTGACTACCTTCTGAAGTGTTGTCTTCAAACTGGTCAAGTCCATCATCCTCGTCGTCCAGATCATCACAGCTGGCCTCTCCATCTCCTGGCAAACGCTCACTGCCAACAACAAAAAAGGAAAATATAATATTGTTGTACAATAATGGTGAAAACAAAACATGCTCATCATCTTTCCATCTTGAAGTTGTTCATGAAGTTTATGTTTTGCTTTGTTATTTATTAGTTTTTGTTTTTTTTTTTTGTTTTGTTTTTTTTGTTTTTTTGTTTTTTTTTGTTCT
>JBBPDF010393378.1:0-10933 GCA_037974715.1 Lomanotus vermiformis | reverse complement strand
TATGTATGTATGTATGTATGTATATATGTATGTATGTATGCATGTATGTATGTATGTATGTATGTATGTATGTATGTTTGCATGTTTGTATGTATGTATGTTTTATTATTATTATCATTATTATTATTATTATTATTATTATTATTATTATTATCATAATTAAAATATCCTAAGGGGGATCAGATATTTGCCATAATGACGTGATCTTTAGTCTGCTGCTGCTTATCTTCACGCCATAGACTATTTCTCACAAGTTGTTGAATGGATATTATGAATGTGTCTATACAGTTCTTCTTTATCTTTATCTATTATGTTCTGGTTGTCTGCAATTAATGGTTCATTTAAATATAAGGCATTTGGACTTGTTTCTTCTATGATTTTGTATGCACTTTGATGGCCCTTGTGTACATTTTTGAAGTTCTTATCATGATAAAGTCAATCTGTGAAGCTATGCTTTGATTGTTACATTACTTCTTTACCTAAGGTCGTTTGGCATTCCAGTTCATCATCTGAGACACTTCTGCAGCACTTCTTATTCCAGCTGTGAGGTCTATCCTCTTTTTTCCTACCCTGTACGAGTAAGGTGATCTGAAGGTGATTGTTAAATTTGTATCAAGTAAAAACATGGCTTGGTCTGTGTAAAAATGTGATGTTTGAGATCACAAGGCTCTCTTCTGCAAACAGACTTAGTATCTGACGGTTGTTATGTAATTTCATTTATTGATGCTGTCACTGAAGGGAACTAAATACAGTGGTTGCTACTTATAAGAATGCTTGCTCACAAATCAAGGAGTACGGCGTTCTTTTAAACAATTTGTTCTTAGAGCAATACATTAAAAACTAATGATAAGATAGCTGATAAGACAGCAACTGATTATGCATGTTTGGCTTAGCAGTGTGTGAGTGGTGTTGAAAATGTAAATACATGCATGATGACATTGCAATTGCAAGGCGTACAAAGTCAAGTTTTTTAATTGAATTCCACATTGCACCAGCATGAGATAACCGACTCGCAAGCTTGTAAAACTCTCCGGTAGATTATGTTTATCACACAACCCACCTTGTTCAGACAGACATATGGTTTAGGCTACATTGCTCAGCAGACTGTTCTGTTTTCTCACTGGCCCTGGTATCTCATGCAGTAACACAAAGAAAGGTGACACTGGTCTTATTATTCTCATGTGTCAACACATGTCTAACTGGTTTATATGCTAAATGGGAATTGTTTTAGTGCCTAAGGGTTTATTTTTCAGACAATATGTATCTGCATAAATTTTACAAACGATGGTAAAGATAGATGTATTACATTTGCAGTAAATTTGTATTTCTTATCTCAGTTTAATAGAAATGTTGTTAAGATTATGAAAGAAGTAAATATTCTTATATCTGAATGTTCTGATAAAGAGATATACTTTATAAGATTAATTCCGTTGTCTGGAAGTTTGTTCTTATAAGCAAAGCATTAGCTTTTTTTCATAAGCAGCAACAACTGTATGATATCAATGGTTCTATTCACAAATGATTTTACCGATCGATTGTGTGCCTATTTTATCTTATTTGCATCTTGCATCGACTGATGTTTCTGTTGGTCATAACACCTTTGACATCTGCAACTGCCGTTCACAATGAGTAGGATCAGTTTTCATTATTATAATATTAATCACTGAGATGGTAACAAATTCAAAAGAAAATTATCTCTGTACATGAATACCACAGTAGTCTTTCTCATGATAGAGCAGTTTAATTGTTGCCATGTCTGTTGCACTAAGGACCATGAGATCCTAGAGAGCTAGGTTTAAATAATGTATTAGCTCAGTTTAAGTCTAAATCTAGACCTTTGAATTTATTTTATCATATACGAATATATAAGAGTATTAAATTCGGAGTGTAAATTTCTTTACTTTTGTGAAGAATGTCATTTCTATTATGACCATTTCTCAATGCTGGTCTCAATGAGATGTCAATAAAATTTTACACATTCTAAAAATCAGTGAATTTTATCGAGAATTAAGTGAAGCAAAGAAGTTTACGATGCCTTTAAGTTCATATATCGAATACATAAAGAATAAAAAGAACAAAGACTTTTAAATGCCAAGTGATTTTAACAAGAAGAGTGGAAAAAAAAACCCATACAAGCTTTCAAGAACTCTGTTGAATATTTGATGTTGCTCCTCAAAGACAAACAAAACGAAAACAAAAAATTTGTTATTAAAGTATTGGTATTCCACAAATAAAGTATAAAAAACACAATCCAAAATATGAACAATAATCCAAAGTAATCTTGATATATTTTAACAGTCATGTAAAGTGAAAATTGAATGGTCTGTCACAACACAAACAAATTTAAATGTGCATAACTATAAACTGATATAAAATAAAACAATTTTCTAAATAAGAAAAAAATCAAATACATATTCATAACAATGTGTAAAACAAAAAAAAAAAAAAAAAAAAAAAAAAATATTTGGACAAAAATAATGCAAGTAACTCATGAATTTATGAATGAACGCTGCAATTGTTACGATAATACTTTTAAACCTTTGAAATACTTTGATGGGTAAAGGCTTAAAAAACATTTGCAAGAGCATCGTAGTCATGCTTGGAAAAAAAACAAAAAAACAATCATAGGCAGAGGTGACACAGTAATTTATAACAGCAATACCAAAACATTAATTGCTTGCTTGAGTTTACTTCAAATAAAAATTTAAAATGGGATATAAGCAAAAGAGAATAAAAAAAAAATCACAACCCAAAAACAAATCAATAATAAAAAGGTTACAAAAATGTCTAAAAGAACCAAAACATTAAACAACAACAAAAGCAAAATTGCACTGGCATTTGGAAATGCAACATAAATATATGTAATATGGTTAAGAGATCACCTGAAATTTTGATCATAATGCACTGAAAAACTGAAATATTTACGTACAGTCAAACCCCTTTGTACAACTAAATTTGGGACTACAAGAAAGTTGGCATGACCAAGAATTTTGCATTACAATGAAAGGACAGCAGACAAGATTGCTAATGACAACACCTAGTTGGTAAACATTTTGAGTTGATGATATTTGCTGAGATATTTGCTAAAAGACAATTATCTCATGCTTTTTTTTTTTTAAACAGTCATATCTTAAATAGTTCTAAGCTTTCCCTTTCTTTCACTTTACAAACCCTCACTTTCTATTACCAAAAAAGATGTGTTGAAAATAAACTTGCAGAGGCATTAGACAACCATATCCATCCTGTTTATGGTATAATAATGCAACATAGATAATCATAGCAAACTGTGCAAATATTCAATGAAAATACACCTTTCTCATTAAAATCTGTGTGGCTATTTGAAATGTGAAAGCATGTATGCTGTGCATATATGGCACAATGTCCTGAAACAGATACAATGCTGACTAGACAAGTCTTACCAGGGGCAAAGCATAGAGGCCTGCAGCCTGTAGTCTGCTAGTGAAATAGTGAAATACTATATGAATGTATTAAACATTTTGTATGCATTGCACTCTGTCAGTACGAATTCGCTTTCTTAATAATGACACACAAGTTATATGGTGAGCAACATTTACTTTAAGTAAGGAATGTAGGCACATTAATTATTGGTTGATGGGAGTACAATGAGTTACTCAGCTGTTTTAGTATACTATTTGATCCACGCCTTGGCAAAAAGCAGGCAGTGTATTGAGGTTTGACTGTACCATACTTGATCGAAACGGCAAAGAGAAATAAATTCACATCTTAATACAGCAAGGGAACAATATGAAAGTAAAAACTTGAGAGGTAAATAGTATCACAACCTAAAGGTGCTATTGAAGCATATAAATACTGGATCGTTTATTCTTCATATTATTTTTTTTATAATATTCAATGTGATATTCTGGTCATGGACACTTTATGTTGTAATTATTCATCAAAGAGGTGAAACAATACCATAATGCCCAAATTAATCAAAACTTCTCTATCCATACAAACACATTGACTTACGGCATCAAATAGCAAAAACAGTCAACTTAAATTACGTTTAGGTCGTAATATTATGGCTCTTACTAAATTTAAAACATATAATTTAAAGTATACTCTTCAAATATATAACTTTTTCATTTAAAAAGCCCAAACTGTTTTAAGAGTGGTGAAGGCTTGAGAAAGAATGGATCAAACCCATCCTATTTAGACAAAACAACTTCTTCAAACACAAGCCACAAAATTGAAATAAAAACTGATCCATTCCTTTCATAACATCATTTCTAAAATCAAAGCCAAAGAAATTTCCTTTGGATCGTACACTAAAATGGGCTAAACACTACTGGAGCCGGAACTGAATGGGGTCTTCTGGCGGCCAGTGGATGGTATTTCAACGGCATTCTGATGGGATGCTGATGGTTGAATGGTGGCCTGATGCTCTTTTTTTTTTTTTTTTTTTCTTTCTTTTCTTTTTTTTTTAACCCACACACTTTACAGTTGAAAGGCCATACAAAATCAAATTGGCTTCTACTCAAGATGATATTGCTCAGAGAGAGCCTGCTTAGCAGTGTGTTTGTTGTTGAAGAAAAAGAAGAGAAAAAAATTTATATGATGTAAAAAAATGGCTTATTTGGCACTGAAAGCCAGCCCTGAAGGCTCAAGGTCACCAAGAAGCAATTTGTGGAGGCTCTTCTGGCCCTTAGAATGGCCTGTACAGGCCTCATTCAGTTCAGGCTACTGAGTAAAGTATGGTCCTCTTTAAATATTCAACTCATTAAGTATGCATGTGGCAAGGAGTCTTGATGAAACACAAAGACGCACGTTTTTTACTCACTTTCCATGGGGTGAATTTTTTTTCTTTCTTTTTAATCAATAATGATGAAGGTAACAGCTGCTCAATCTTGCCATTTATTTGTATGTGCCTTCCATAACAAATCTCTCCTTTTACAACATAACAGCCTGGTTTTTAATACACATCCAAAAATAATCTTAGAGCAATGAACAGAGAGACCAAGCATAGTTTTAGTATAAAATAGGTAATTAGGACAGAAAAAAATCACATTCTTTGTTTCTTAGTATATGAATAAATGGTATGTAAATAGCAATGGTTTAATGATTAGTGCATCCCTAGCAGATAGCTCAAGTGATGTGGGTCAGTGACCGAAAATAACTCTTGAAAGAAACAACTTTTGCTTGGACTGTGTTTTGTCATATAAAAGCCCTTTATTACCTCCGGGGAAGAATACATCTTTAGGGTCTATCCCGAAGGAAGACCCGAATAGACCCAGGCGTCAGCCGCAGTGCAGCGCCGCTAAGGAGGGCAATAGGGGTGAACTTTCTTGCCCAAGGAAAAACCCAGATGCCAAAGCGGGGCTTGAACCCGTGATCCCAGGGATTACAGTGCCATGCATGAACCACTCGGCCACCTGGCCCCCTAATCATAGTCCCCAACCATAGTACAGGCAATCAGAAATGTTTTCCGAGTATAAGCAATTAGAAATGATTCTATTTTGATTATTTTCAATGATACCTTAAACAGACCCAATGGCCATATATATTTTTCTAGAATTAGAAAGGAAGTCATAGGAATCTGGCTTGGACCCTGACTTAATCATGTGTTCTCAAAAAGCATTTCATCACATCTACAGTCATAGTAATTTCATTTGCTCAATTCAAAGCCATGCTTCAAAGTGTCGGCAGTCATATCCTTCCTCAGACAATGACCAAAATCCTTTTCTTTGAGCACTGATGAGAAAATAGATACATACATCCCACCACTATGCACTCACTGCCATCCTCACAACCTCTTAAAACTTCCTGCCCCTCGAAAATATCAAACTCACACTCTATATTTATGGTTGTCAGACAAGACATTGGATCATAACAACTCTATTCTAGTGATGAGGAAATAGATACATACATCACACCACTTTGCTCTCACTGCCATCCTCACAACCTCTTAAAACTTCCTGCCCCTCTAAAATATCAAACTTGTCAGACAAGACATTGGATCATAACAATTCTATACTAGAAATGCCAGTCTTCAGTCACACTGAACATTTTTCACATTCACAGGACTTAAATCAGACATGAAAGTGAATCATAAGTTGGTGATTTTTATTAAACCGGGCTCTAAAGAAAAAAAAGAAAGGAAATCTGCTTTTGCACTGATTGGTTCCATTTTCAGTATTTGAAAGAAAAGTTTGAATAAATTATGTTAAAACAATTATAAGCTGAGTCTAGAAGTCATGATGAATACATTATGACAGAAAGGACATTCTGAAAGCCCTAATTGGGTCTGCAGGCATCAAGAAAAAAAAAATTAAATGCTGGATTTACACGCAATAACATCTTCTTTTAACTTACGTTATAGGGTTTTGCATTACAAAATTTTTTTTTTTTGGATGGGGGATTTTTTGTTGTTGTTGTTGTTCTTTTCTTCTTTTTGTTTTTTGTTTTTTTGGGGTTTTTCTTTTTTTGTTTTGTTTTTTTTTTGTTTCTTTAAAGAGAAAAAAGCTCACACTTAATGACTCCAAAACCCTAAAGTCTAAGTCATAGAAAAATAAACAACACTTTCTGGGACCTTTGAGTAACATAAAACATAATAGTTAGTAGCCCTATTAAAAATTAACAACACATATTTAAAAAAATTAACTTGATATTCTGAACTGATCTATATGCCTACATACAGCTATACCTTACGAATCAAATCACAATATATTCCTCTAGACATCAAGGCACAGAAATTTAGAACATCACTTAGAACCTGGACTCACCCAGCCCCCGAAGCCTTTCTCAAGTTCTTGGGCTACTGCCAGGCTTAGATGGTCATTGTAGGGGGCCGTCACTATCTGGACTCCGAGGGGCAAACCTTCCTTACTTAGTCCTAGTGGACACTGGGTGACTGGAAAGCCCAGGGCGTTGAACAGAGCTGTATAGGCAAAGTTGAAAGGGGTGAATATGGGATGGCTATGATACGGGGCTATTTTGGGGTGAGATGGATACAGCAAAACGCCGTCGTCTCCGACGAGCTGTTGCATCTCCCCCTTCAGGACTTCCAGAATTTCTTTGGCTCTCGTGTCTACAGATTTAGTAAGGCTGGGCACAAAGTCGTCGAATATACCCAACATGATCGCTGGAATTGTGTGCTGGGACTTCCTGAAAGCACTGAGGAATAATTCTACCAGGCAGTTGACGCGTTTACCATCTTCCAATCCAGCCATTAGCTCCGAAAACTCTGGTCCATCGTCACACAGATTCATCATGCCTGCCCACATATCCAAGGCAAGACGGAACTTGTTGACTCTCTGCTCTGAGACTGAAGCGCCACTGTTGCCTAGATAGTCTGCCGCCTGGGGAAAGCAAGTAATTGACAAAACATGAGAAACATGTATGATAATACATAAATAAAACATAAAAAAAAAGAATAAAAGACCGATAATTCTGCAGAGATTAAAACCAATAGCCGCCTTCTGCTCTCAAAAACCAAAAAAAATAATAAAACCCCATTACATACTGCAGATACTCCACAATATAAATGAATAGTCTCCACTCACCCTCTTCTGGGCTTCTTTGAGCTGTGGGTCAACTTTGCTGGTCATCAAACCTCCACTGTCATCAGGGATGGAGATGATCTTCACCTTCTTCAAATCAACCTGTGGAGGAAACATTTGTGTTAATCGTTTCATTGTTACTTCATTGTGGTTACAGTAGCACAGCACTAATGCTTTAGCTTCAGAAGTGAATGGAAATTGGTTCAAATTCATTTCCAGACATTGTTATTTGACCCTTGGGAAGATCACACAAATTGCCTCCATTTACAGCACTGTTCATACATATGATGCTTGGTTTTCAGTCTAAAAACTAAGACAAACTTCCCTGTGGATATTGATAGATAGAGTGGCAATTTTTACCTGTAATGTCGAAAATATACAGTCAGGGTGCGTTTGACAGCATAGGTCTCCAAAAATCAGTCACCCTCAATCCCTATTATGTGAAATTTACAGAAATTGTATGGGCTCTCTCTGCATTCAATTGTGCATGCATGGATTTTGTATACTTCACTTAAAAGGATTAATAATATCCATTTCTAGGATGGTCTGAATCCATTAAGAGGAAAACATAGATGTCTTTTAGGAAAAGGTCTCTGTGAAGTGAGCACTTAAGATAAGGATAGAACATAAACAAAGTCAACTTACCTCAGAGTCAAGCTTCAGCTTGGTCAGTTCACTTGGCTTGGCCATGACCTTGAGAGCTGGTATAAGGTCACATGCATAACGGCACATTGGTCCTGTAGCCAGAAGATATGAAGCCTTCTCACTCGCTGATGGGAATTGTCCACTGTTGTCAACAATACCTGACAATGGTAAATAGTCATAAAAATTGATAAATAAATCAACTGTGAAACATTCAAGTCTGATTTTTCAAGCTAGAGTGCAGTTGTTATGATCTATGAAATACACCAAGTATTCATGTATTATCAACTTGCATGTCTATTACATCATTTTTCAATTGATTTGATAAGTAACACTAGTAGAGTCCCCTTTTCAATAAGCAGGTTAAAATAATTTTTTTTAATCATGTGGGCAAAAGAATGGATAAATGACAAACTTATTACAGTATGAACAAACTAGTTAATTGTACACATATTACATAATACGTGAAGTTCCTCTGAAAGTTTGTAAGAGAATGAGCCGACGAATGTGACAGGCAGAGGGAAAGAATCCTTGAGAAGAAAATAAACAGTAAGGTGACAATCTGGTATACCCACCAGGACTTGGTTTGTGGCCAAATATTCCATTGAAAAAACAGGGCATACGGATGCTGCCTCCAATGTCTGAGCCAATTCCAATGACAGATGCTCCAGCTGATATTACACACCCTTCGCCTCCTGAAAAGTTGCCAGTTCAACAATATATGGTATTATATGGTTAGCTGCATTAAAATCGAAAGCAGAGAGTCAATATTAGTTAAATTAATCTTAACATGCTTCACCATCAGCAATGATAGTAGGGTTTTTGGTAGATCTAAATCAAATATAAACAGCACTTTGAAACCCAATGATTTTATTTCCATTCTCCCTCTTAACTCGAGATAGGCTAACTTTCTTTCCTATGAATAGAAGATAACAGAAAACAAAGGAAAGGTAACACAAGATAATATATCTTTCCAAGTTAATCCTCATCCTGTAAAATGCACTTTTTTGACTTAGGCCCAACATGAACATTTTTATGAGATGAAAGTTTAGGACTGAAACTGAACAAGGCAGAGGATAATTTAGGCCGAGTCATATTTATTATGACGGAACCTCTCTTACAGAAAATGGTCAAGCGGTCTAGAATAGAACAGTACCCAACTCGGAATCAACCTCCAACCAATGAGCCTGGGATCTGCCCAGAACAAATTTACCTGGTTCCCATCATGAATAACCAGGTAACAATAACCCCTCGTTCACATCAAACTGAATCAGACAGACGACTGATCATGGTAGTGTCACAACAGTACAAAAATCCTCTTTATCTTACAGTAGCATTCACATCAACCTACCGACATCAGGCGAGTCAATTTCTATTATCTGTCTGGTTTTTCACTTTTTCCGCTACAATAAAATTTTACAGACACTCGGTGTGTCCCCTGCAGGATTGGCATGCCTCAATCCTGAAGTCTAAAAATAGTACAGGTCAGACAACTGAAACAATGGATTTTCAGGCATTTTTATCAGTCAACTGTTACTTTTGAGCTCAGATTTGAATTCAGCGACCTAAAACTGTGTACCAACACGGTTTCTCATGGAAAGCCTAGTAATTATTTGATACCTTCCTACACCTCCACCACAATGATGACTTCCTAAATAGGCCCTTAGTGTGTGTTGCCTGGCCATTATTGGTTGTCCATCTGATTTTTGTTTGAACATGTGACCCGGCTATTGATGCTTTTCCATGGTTGGTAGTCCATCTAATTCAGTAAGGTGTGAACAAGGGATTAGCCAGGAACAGTCCCAGTTAGCCTGATACTCATCTTGATAAGGCCGGTATTCGTCACATTTATGGAGGTAAAATTAATGAGAAAGAATACTGTTCCTCGAGATTTCAATCCAATTTCCCTGGTTTCCTGTTGAGAGTGGGTCGTGAATTGTATTGTTTCATGTTTCACCCTTACCAGAACTTCCACCAACCATTCTGGATTCATTGTAGGCGTTGTTGGTGCAACCATAGACATAGTTGGATGATTCAAACCACATGCAAGCCTCACTGACGTTGGTTTGGATGAAAGGAATGGCTCCCGACTGCTTCAACTGGGCTAGAACAGGTGCGTCATGAGAAGATCTTATATGCTTCCGAGCCACAACGCCTGAAGTATTGGCCATACCTGAATTCAAAGGAAGTAAAGTCAATGCAAGAGTTAGAAATGACACGAAGAAAGGGCTCAAAATGAATAGATTCATCTTTTATCACATAAGAATTTTTGTTTCCCTGATCATCAGGAGAGGGAGACAAGCCATAATAGGTTGAGGCAAGACATTTTCATACCCTTTCCTGTTCAGAGCCTTGAAATTAGTCTCAGGACCCATGCTTGTAACTGATACACATTATATGTTCTTAAGTACGATAATTTACAAAGACATGTACGCTGTTAGTTTAATTGAAATACATCAATGCAACACTTCCTTTCGCACACTGTCAGGCTTCCCCTTAAACCGCTTACCAGTCCAGCTGAAAGCCTCTTTCACTGACAGTGGAACACCCAACAAAGGTTTATTCTCGTGTGAATATTCAGGATGTTTCTCAACTTCCTCTGGGCTCAAGGAGTCCAGAGACTTGTCCAGATCCTGGGCAGTCCTCAAGGCTCTGTCATATTGCTCCCCAATGATGGCATTGATAAGGGGGTTGACTTCTTTGGCCCTGGCTATATAGGAAGCCATCACATCTTCAGCTTTCAGCTGAAAAAATAAGAAAAAAAATGAATA
>JBBPDF010392271.1:0-10935 GCA_037974715.1 Lomanotus vermiformis | reverse complement strand
CCAGCCCCCCCCCCCCCCCCCCCCCCCCCCCAAAAAAAAAAAAAAAAAAAAAGAAGAAAAAGAAAAGAAAAGGAAAAAAGTGGAAAATATGTTTCTTAATGTTGTGTGTTTTATCATTCGTTAGTTACAACTGCTTTTCTTTGTTCACATCTTTTACTTCCCAGGGTAAAGTTGCTCTCAACGGCTGCAATAATTGTTTTGTCTCATATGATGAGGATGATGATATTGTCTGCATCAATAGAACTGCCACTGATAAGGAATTTGTCAAGCTCAGGTCCAGTGCCTCAAGGGAAATAGATCCTCTTGCTAATACTCCAGTGGAGGAGAGGGGCTCTGTCAAAGCTGCTGAGATCAATTATGTGTGAGTAGAAAAGTCCAATTTGGTTAGAAGTCTAGCATTGAAGGGAATATAATCAGACAGGATTTTGAGAATATTGAATTTTGAATATTCATCAACAAATTTGTGCTGTCAGCTATAATTATTAAAAGTTATAAAAGTGCAGTAGAGCACATTTAATTGTTCATTCTACGGTCGGATGTTTTTATCTTTATTTCAATTTAAATATACCTTATTATATATTACATGCTATATCTAGACCTTAGGTCTTCTAAATTTCTAGATTTAGAGGAAATAATGTCTTAGTATTGAATGGGCAGAAATAAATAGATACCATTAAGGACTCTTCTGAGCAAAGCTATTCTGCAGACTAAAACTAAAACAAAGTAAACTTGAGAATGGCGATGATAATTCATCAAGTAAGGGACCATTCTGCTTTGTTTATAAGTTCAACATTTCTTGTATATTGATTGGTGCATTAAACAATAGGCTGTGGTGTAACAGCTCTGTAGGGCTTACAGTTTTATATAATTAGATATAGTGAAGCCAGGCTAAGCTTCGGTTTGTTCTTGGTTTTGTTGTGTTTTTTGTTTATATAGTTCTATTGTAATTAAACTCGATAATTAAAGGGTGGCAAACATCATTTTGGTGATTAATTAATGAAAATTGAAATTTCCTGTTTAATTTGAAAGGCCAGTATATTTGATTATGGTTTTGGTTCAATTCAGAATTTTTCTAGCGTTTGGTTTTGTTTTTGTTTCTATTTTGTTTTTTGTTTTTGTTTTTTTTTTGTTACTTTTGTTTTGTTTTGGGTTTTTTTGGGGGGTTTTGTTTTTTGTCTCTTGCATCTTTCATTTTAGAATTTTAACATATTGCATTGACTATCAAACAGTTAGCAATTGTGCAGTTAATTGTTATTAATATTAATTTTTTATTGATATATTGACAGTGACATGTTTTTTCAAGTACCCAACAACCGTTATCACTTTATACCTCAACTGTTGTAATCCTTTTTTTTTTTTTTAAGAAGAGGAAGAAGAAGGGAGGAAAAGTTGAGCCCTTAACTGTAAATAGATCTTGACCCTCCTGGCAAAAAAAAAAAAAGAAAGAAAAACCACATGTAGTGTTCAGCCTTCAGCTCATTCTCATAAAAAAAGCTTCTGTCTCGTGATTTTCATTTTCTTTTTTTCCCCCAACATAGGAAAAAATTCCAGAGCTTTCAAGATCGTAAACTTCGAGTCAGTGAACAAGACAAGTCACAGCTCAAGAAAGCTAAAAAAGAAGGGGAATTCCATGAAGTGATGTTAGACAGAAGGGAAAAGATGAAAGCAGATCGATATTGTAAATGAATTGTCCTTGACCTTACTGCAGTTGCTTTATTGTGTAAAACAAGTGAAACCATTAAAAAGGTTTTTTTTTTTTTTTAAAAAGCAAGGCTTTTCAATGATTCTTTGACTTTTATGTTGACTTGAGATCACTGTGGATAATTGCTGACCATGAACTATGATTTGATGCTCTGTCATTGTATGTTATCTATGCCAGTTCTTCCTTGTATAGGTTGTTTAGACTCTGATCTGATTGGATTTGCTATGGATTTCTAGTATAGAAATATTTAGATAAAAGGAATTAAACCATAATATTGCCTGTGGATGAAATTAATTGATCTCATTTTGAGTTTAAAATACATCTGTACACCATTGCTACTGCTACTGTAAAAGGGGATCGCAGAGAAAATCTTAGTAATCTAACAGTAACATAACAGTGCTAGAGATGTTTCACTTCAAAGTGCTGACAACAATAAATTACAAACACTCATCTCCTACACATCTGATCCATCTGTCTGATGTAAAGGTCATCAGTTCTTACCTGATGTGGTAAGCTAACAATAATAGTCAACTAACATTGTAATGTAACAACTACTGTGCTAACTACTATGCCTATCAGATTGTTGTCTTACTTTACCGTGCAGGTGTGAAATTGTATTAATTGGCTTGGGTTTAGCGTCCCTCCCCCCTCCCCCAATAAATAAAAAAAAAAAAAATTCAATTCAATTTGGAAATGAAGTAGCAATATTTCCATGTCACTGGATGACAAAAATCAAGGGACACAAACAAACCCCTTCCAAAAAAAAAAAAAAAATTCTTGTCAACCAAAATCTTGTTTCTAATAATACCAGGATCTGGATTGAGTTTGAGTGGCATTTTACTTGTTTGCCAAATATACAACAATGGTACAGCCTGCTAAATTTTTCAGAAAAGTTATTAAGTGCACATACAGACAATATTTTCTATTAGAGTCTTATGTATATTTACTTCGGGCCAGCCTTAATCCCTCAATCTAAAAAAACAAAACAAAACAAAACCCCAAACAAAATATAGATCATATTGGAAATATTCTCCCACTATCTCAACACAAAAAAGAACTTGAGAAGCAATTTTTTAAAAATATGGCTTGATCAGCCGTGGTTAAATGGATGAATGACCAAACCTGTCAAATTGAAAGCTATGAAAAGCCTAGCAAAGCCAAGACGCCTGTACTTCGAATCATTTTTGCTTTAACAAACATTAGAATCGGGTCTAAACCTTTTATCTGTTTCTATGTGACAAGATTGGAAGTTCAAAGTTTGAGCACCATAAATTTTATCTTTCACCTTCCTTTCTAGTGTCATTAATTGATTACATAGTAACAAACTTATGCTATGCTTTCTTGAGACTAAAGAGATTATTGAGAGGAAGAGTGGGCTATTTTTACATATCAGGGTGACTAGCAGTGTTGTATGGGGCCGGTCGCTCACATTAGCCCTGTCATGGTTCAAGTTCAATGACTTGGAGTGAGAGAGAAAAGGAGATTTTGTCATTGTACCAGGCTGACTGTGTATTAAGATGTGATACTGATAGTTAGGTGCTATCCTGTTGTTGATGTTGTTATTGTTGGTGTATGTATGTGTGTGTTTGTCCTTGTGTGCAAGTATTAATGGCCCTTGAAATTTAAAATAAGTGAACATTCTCATTTGCTGTAACTGTATGTGTAAAAAATCTTAGAAATAGAATAAATGACAATGTGCTTCTAGAATTCAATGAGGAGTATAAATACATTGCGTAGATAGGAAGGAAGCAGAGTATTATACGTTGAGGAAGCAGTGCATTGCATATTGTAGGCACTTATAGATCTATTTATTAATACATGACATTTTCTGCTTCTTACCGATGTAAATCTGTCCATAGGCAGAATAAGTGAAACACAAAGTGCATCACCCACAGCGGTTAAATTTGAATCGAACTGTTCACCTAAGCCTTGGCTGACGCTCCTTCCCAATGCCCTGTGAATGGCCAGAATACACCTGTCGCTGTTCATCACTTGGCCTTGACAGGTGGACATGTGCTCCAAACTACAGCGATAGCGCACGCGTATGCAGCATGATTCTAATTATTTTCATTTAACTAACATCACCACATCTTCTGAACTATCCACACTACGGTCCACATTCAAGGTGTCATATTTAAAATTTGTTCTTCTCCAAATAAGCTGCTATATGTTTTAACTCTCTAACTCTAAGTGCAAGTGTCACTGTCTTCCCTTTACGGAGCATTTTTGAGAACATTTTTTTTTGTTTACTTTACCATAATTATGTCACTGTCCTCTTATTGATCTAATTTATGCAGATTCAAAGCTCAGATAATTATAGATGTTTACATATTGAGATTGCTTATATTGTTGTTTATAATCATAGAAAGTTTTATTACTGTGTAACTCCTGTGTGATTTTAAAAATTTTTTTTTATTTTAAATGTGCTGTTCTGTTCTTGAAGGTCAATTCACAATTTGGTTTAGTCAAACTCTTTCTCTCCCTTATCTGCTGTTTAATATCAAACAATATCATACCATACTGAAATGTTACATGCTGAGTATGTAAAAGACCTATGTCAAACATGTGGTCAGAGAGCATTGACACAAATACAGAGAAATGCCAAACAATTTCCGATCAAATGTGCTGATTTTGCCTTGGACATTTTCCTGACTTCTGGAATATCGTTAACTGAGGACTGAGTGATGAGCTGATTCATGCATCGGTAGCCAAACTAGAAAGAAGTGGGGGGCAGGGGTATGCAATGAGCACATGCAATTAAAATTAATCATGTCATCGCAACATCGACAAGCATTATCAGAGTTTCTCCTCACATGTGCACCACCAATTAAACGAAGTAAGATGAGCAAAGTGTAGACTGAATTAAGTGTAAGGTTCTTTGAATATATAGTTCTTTGTATATACCTCAACTAGTTACTCATGATTAGTAATGCCCACAATTCAAGCTGTAGGAACTTTTTTCTGAGGTTGTACACAATGATGCAATCAAGAGAGCTATAAAGCGTAATTTTTTCTTTGTTGGCACTGGTATATATACAAAGTTTGCCCAATTATTAAGCTGAAATATTTTTCAAATTTGATCAAAGTCATGTTGTCCTCGATCAGATAAAGAAATTATATTGTGTTTATGAAGATTACTATCTTTCTCAATTTTGCTAGCATAATATATGTAAAATAATTTAACGTGTTGAGATCTTGCTGCTCAGCCGATTTCACTGCTAAAAAAAAAAGGTCCATAGCTAAAAAAAAAAAGTCAACTTTTGAACAGGGCCGTATACATGACGTAGTTAATTTGGCTTTCCCTGTGACCAGAGCGTTCAACCTACTTTGGCATTGGGTCATGGGGAGCGTCTGGCCGGCCTCACTGCAGGTAAAGTGAATGCCATGCACCCTAAGGTATGACTACCGGTCTTCTGATGTTCAAGATCTACAGGCTAAAGAAAACGAAAATCTATCGACTGAGCAGTGCAAATAAGTAAAATTGGTCAGTTCGTGACAATACGATTATACGGGAAATGGAGGATTAGTTCAACGATGTGGAAATGGTGAAAAAACGACTTTTGTCAGGGAAATTTACAGGTTTCAATGGGGGTGTGAGTGCCCATTGGCTTGTGTACTGTATTGTTGAAAAACAATGGACATTTTCACTTCTGAGCTTTATATTGAGCTTAACTATCCCTTCCCCTCTTTTATCACAGATAAGACAAACAGTGAAAGGTATAAAACATACAGGAACAATGTGAAGTAAATTCAGGAAAACCATTTCTATCTAATAATGAAAAGTTTAATTGATAAAGCAAAACAAAACAAACAAAAAATTAATAATAATAATTAAAAAAAAAAAAAAAAAAGGAACAAAAAAACCAACAAAATAATATATATCCAAAATGGTGTGCTTACAGCAGATGCAAAGAAGAGGTAATGGAAAAGTAATGTTAAAATGCACAGGGTGAGGATGCTGTACTGTAAGTTAGTGCATCCAAAAAAGTAGTGTAAAGGTGGAAGCGAAAGAACATATTCAACTTCATTTGAACAAGAAAAATAAAAAGGGGGTTGGGGGTTTGGGGGAACCAATAAAGAACTCATTTATGAATGCAACGTGATGATAATCTGATCTGAGGATTTTTTCAAAATACAGTATATCTGGCCTAACAATAACCATCACGAACTAGACAAGATTTGACAATGTACACATCCAAGTTCACTGAGTGCACCTAAGGCTAACATTGAGAAAACCCAAGAAGTCAAATTTAGAAAAGGAAAAAAAAATTGGTTAATTGAAAAAAAAAAACAACAAAAAAACAAACAAAAACAACAGATGAAGAGCATAGTAATAATATTGTGATGGCTTGTTGTAAGAATGAAATCGATCTTGTGAAAACAATGTAAGTACAGAGGTAGAGAAAAAGAAGACAAATCCTTGAAATCATACAATCATCAGCTGTGTAGTAAAAACACTCAAAATCATTGTTTTACTTTTACATTTGAAGTTCATTCATTTTGTAATAATGGAATTTTTTTCAATGGAGAAGTGGGCGCTTTTATTCTATTTTTAAATGGGTAATTTTGAACCCTGGAAACGTTGTCCTACTTTCATAATCATACATAGGTATAGAAAAGTATAAATATATTGAAAATATTTTTGTCAAAACGCCAAGAAAATTTCAGTTCAATGTCATGAAGACTGTTTCTGATCATCCAGCTAATAATTCAAGTGTTGGCCGATGGGAAGGATAACTTTGATTGTGAACACATTGTAGCTATGGAGTACAGATAAGTGAAACAACTTATCAAAGCAAATAAGTCTCTCTTATTTTAAGTTTCCACTAAAAATAATTTTATTCCTGTCTTGACTTACTGTCATAAATCTATTCATATTATAGGTCTATTAATACACTCAGGCAACAGTAATAAAGCAGTAGATAGAGACACTGGCAAAGAGGTTATTCAAAGTAATAGTGATAGCACTACGAAAGAATTTTAAATATAAATTGATTCAACTTTTCTTGTGGTTTTATTACATTTGGTTAAATATTATGTTAAATAATAGGAAAAGACAAAAGACAGAGAAAGAGAAAATAAGCAGAATACTTTTCATCAAATACAAGAAAGAAAATTTGTGAACAATGAAAAAAATATGGAAGATTGTTTTATGTTTACCGAGATTTCAATGAAATATATATGTAATCATATTATTGGTAATAACAATTATTAGGAGCAGTCTACTAGAAGACAGTCAGTGGAGTTAAAATAACCAAAAAAAAAAAAAATCATCATCCCATAAATCTGACAGTTCAACAAACACAAGATTGAATTTAAATTATCCAGTGTAAATGTGAGTAGTTAAATGAGAAGTTGACATTTCCATTTCAGGTATTTTAAAACATTCGATAAAATGAAAGCAGGTGCCCCAACTCTTAATGATCTAAAATCCAAAAAGTGAGTACTGTAAGCTTTATTTTGCTTTAATTATTGTTACTTCAACTCCAGTATGTAATATATAGCCAGACTGAAAACTACAGTGCATTTTTCTAGGAAGCATGAAATTGATAAAAAAAATCATGGTTTTGTTTGATAAGAGGACCAATACATTGTATAATTATCATCCTTGCAATCAAAACAATAGAATGCCTTTACAGCAGAGGTGATACAAAGTTCATTCGAAAGATATACTTGTTAAAAAGACAGTTGAAAAACAAGATGAAATGAATTATCTGAGATGAAAAACAAGGCGCATGAATAATGCCTGCTTATAAGTTCATTGCAAATTAAAATAGTTAAAAGACAATATAAAAACATAAAATTATCACATGAAACAGACCAGGTGCACCCAAAAGACAAGTGCACTGAAACATAAAGCCCCCAAAACACTTAAGCATTTGAGTTGAGTGATTCAAAAAAGAAAACTTTTATTGGTTTTCAAAAATAAGGCAAACTTAGGGAAAAGGAATCAATAATAAGGATTTCAAAGTATTTGAAAGATGAAGTAAGCATTCATGCAAAAATTTATTTCATGGATGAAATCACATTTTAAAATGAGGTTGGTTTTTGTTTTCTTTTATCTTTCTCTCTTTCTTTTATTTTAATAAAGCTTAAACAATAACCCTCTCCAAGAATAAGTCTTACTAAATGCAACATAAAATCGAGCTTGGTTTGAAGATAAATGGAAAATTATGATCTGCAAAAAAGTCATTATTTATCTTTAAATATATTATATATATATTAAAAAAATAACCACAGAGAAAATGTTTTAATCTCATTTCAATCCCAATCTTATAAGATTCTAATTTTCTTTGCCATCCTATTTAAAAAGATGAACAAATTAGACACACAAGCATAAAAAAGTCTGAAAAATACAGACATCACAAACCATTTCATTGGTTGAAACTGTATCTAAACATTTACTGTGGTTTGTTCTCCCAAGGTTTTCCATAAAAATATGAGCATATCTATAAATATAACATGTATCAATAATGACACCTTTATAATAATAAAAAAAAAAAAGTGGACAAAACATGAGTGTAGCATTAGGAAATGTATCGTTCTTGACAAAGTATGTGATTTTACACTGATGCAGAGCAGTAACGTATAATATGGGTATGAGCAATGGGAAAGCATTATCTGTAAGCACTGACACACACACACACACACACACACACACACCCACACGTTTATTTCAATTTGGATGAGAGACAAAGACGGTATGAGATTTAAGATGCACTTCCCAGACAGTTTCCTGAAGAAAAAAAAAGTAGCCATGGTTTGTATACAAATAAATAAGAATCAATAAGATCGAACATTCCTTCCCGTGATCATGAATCTTAATCATAGTATCATACATGTAAATAAGTCAAAAATTCATCACAGGCGGACTGTTTCAAGTTTTGTTCATGATGAATTGCAAAAATAAAGTCAGTTATCATAACCATAGCTTTATTTAGTTACGTTAACTCACATGATCCTTTTATTATAATAATAATAATAATAATAATAATAATAATCATAATAATAATAATTATACTAATAATGTAATTATAATCAAGGACAAATTAATGTCTTTCCTATAACATCACAACACAAACTTAATTCCATTACCGATGAGATATGTTTTGCTTTGTAAATTATAGGGGGAAAATTACTTTAAAAACCCACATAATAGAAACATACTCCCTTCACCCTCGCCCCAGCCCCATATAAAAATCAAACAAAATTTTAAAAAATCAAAGAACAACAGAAAAAAAATAGAAGCAACATTGAGAGTTGCTATATGTGAAAAAAAAATCATCCGCTTTCGTAACCATGCTTTAAATAACATTTTTCAACAATACTATCTTCTAAACCTACATATATATCACACGCCATCAAGAAACATGAATATCAACAACATAAAAATTGTGAATTTTTACTCAGTAAACCTCTTTCTCTCTTTTTTCTTTCTCCACACCCCTTCTCCCCTCTCTCTCTCTCCGCCTCTCTTACTCTCTCTCTCTCTCTTTCTCCACGTCCCATTTCTTTTTCTCTCTCACAATGCACACTGTTTTGTAGTAGGTGAACAGTCTTCTAAATTCCGACTAAGACATGATCATGTGGATAATAAAAATTATACAACAAAAATTTTACCAAGACAACACATTTCAGACTGCTGAAATGGTGGTGCCATTTCACAATTACATAAAAAAACAAAAAGAAAGACATATTTACCATGCATCACACACACACATGCACACACACACACACACAAACACACACACAGACAAATATAGTACAGGCCTAGAGAGGATAAAAAAAACAACTGACGCAACGTGGATCAGTGGTTCGTTCATCATAGTTACCTCCCTGTTCAAACTACCTCTTGGTTGGTGCATTTCACTTTACACTCTCTTCTTTGCCCTTCCATTGCAGGTTGACAAACTAACCAATGGTGTGATCAAATTACAACAGCTGAGCAAGACAGGATTGAATAAGCAACTATTATGCTTTGTTGAACTTAATGCACAGAACTAATATCAATATCAACGGTTTCCTTAATGTTATCATCATCATAATCATTATCATCAGAACCATCATCTAATTCTCTCCCAAATTTCAAAACAGCAACAACGGTAATAACAGTAACAACAACAACAACGAAAAGCATTACCGTGAGTCATCACACTAGGCGTAAACAAAAACAGCCCCTACCACCCCCTCCCCCGTCCCTTCCCCCAACCAAATAAAAAAAAAAAAAGAAAAAGAAAAGAGATAGAGGGAGAGAGAAAGGGAAACCCCAAAACAAACCCAACAAAAAACCAGCACAGGATATTGTGTAGCACAATTTTGGTCATGTAATGTAAGGACTGTGACCGTCATCTTCCAATTCTTGCGTAGGTTTGGAAATGAATGTTTGGACAAGAATATGCATGGTGAGGTTTCACTGGCAAGGGTTGAGAGGGTAACTTCTGATTTGGATGCCAACAAACGCATAACGTTTCATCGCCCGTTGACTTGCTGGCTGGATTCAGTATTGTTGTTGTTATTGTTGTTGTTATTCCCCATCTCTTGGTCATCTTCTTCCCTTTCTTCGATGGAGATAATTTGATCCAGACTCATGGCCGAGGTTGAGTTGCCGTGCCGTAGTTTGAGAAGTTCGCCTATATGCACCCAATGTTTGCGGTTGTCATCCACGTTACGAACAACAACTTCTGCCGCAGGAAACATGGTAACCAGCACCCTAGAATTTTTTTTTTTTTAAGTGACAAAAAAGAAAGATTTTGTACATAAAAATTATTTGTATCACTCTCAACACAGTCTTTATGGCACGATTTAAAAAATGCAAGAAATTTTTCAAACTTTGTTACAAGAAATGAATATTTGTAAGCTAAAGAGAAACTTCAGCAATGTTAAATCAAAAAACTTAAATTTCCTCCATTGCTTAATTTCAATACACCTATCAGTGGAAAAAAACCCCAAAAAGCCCAACAAAACAAAGCAATGAAAAACTGATGAAGAACGAAACAGCCACCCCCTGCTCCAGACTATGTCCATATCATTTTGTTAGACAAATGGTAGATCAGCTGAAAGGTAAAGAGTAAGTTGGTGTAAAAAAAAAACAACAAAAAAACAAAAACCCCAACCAGAAACAACAACAAAAAACACCAAATAAAATAAAAAAACCAACAAAAAAAACAACAACACACACACACACACACACACACAAAAACACAAACTTAAAAGAAAATGCCAAAAAACGAAAA
>JBBPDF010391163.1:0-10937 GCA_037974715.1 Lomanotus vermiformis | reverse complement strand
TTTTGAAAAAGAACGGGCGGCTAAATTCACTTCTAAAAGCAGTAATCTTTGACAATAAGCCGGCAGACACACTCTACGGTAGCTTTCTTCTATCCGATGCATTGTCACACAACAATGAGATGTGCCCAGCACCCATGACCGCTTACTTGTTGGGTTATCCACGTGTCCTCGTCTTCCTTGTCAATGCTGCAGGTGGAGCCTTGGAGTGATGACTGGAAACCCCCACTGGCTGTACTCGGGGAAGACAAGTCTGCAGGCGAGTTGGTGTCCGGCTTTTCCGGAGGCTGGTCGCACACCAGGATGGTCATCTTTTCACTGACACTACGCAGCGCCCGCACAGCCTCCTGGTGCGTGCTTCCTAATAGAGACTGGCCATTTACCTGGCAAAGGGTCACACAAATGTAAATAATAATAATTTAAATAATACAAGGGAAGTCATAAATTGAACGTCTCATGGGGTTAAGACTTTCTTAAGAGCTTTTAAACATTGAAAATATAATGACTGACACCTGCTGACTTTTAAAGCAGTAAAAGCATGAAGGTCATACTCAGAACGGAGATATTTTCAGAAATTCGGACAGACAAATGACATGAAAAAAACAATAATAACTGAGCGATAAGGAAGATCCAAAGGATGAAGTGATAATCCACAACAGCTTACCTCCAGTATTCTCTGTCCTGTCTTCAACCTTCCATCTCTTGCAGCAGATCCATCTTCCGTCACCTGAGGAAGGCGATGGCATATATCACAAAGGTGATAATTATTCTATTTTAACCATCAAATACACAATTAAAACAATCTTATTTAAAACCAAAACCTGTATTCATTTATACATTATATATTATATATACATGCATTTCTTTTCAGCCATGCACATGTAATTTACTCTCAGTTCCAGTCTATCTGAACAGCAAGCACTGGATTATGATTGAAATTACTCCCTGTCATGTATTAGTAGGTAAGAATTCATGAGCGTAATCATATAAATATTACACAATGATGAAAAAAAAAAAAAGAAAAAAGGCAAGTCCTAATACTAACCCTTGATATGAAGATGCCTTCATCCTGATGATCAGCTGTGGACAAATTCTTGACACCTCCTTTGATGGACAGACCCAGCTTTTCCCCAGGCTCTTTGGTAATTGTCAGTTCCTGCAAAACCAAAAGAGGACACTGTGAGTTCTGACTATCGTCACCTCAATGTACTTCTCATTGTGCTTGTTGGCTAAGAATCTCTTCATTTCACAAATGTTAGCAGTCTTTTCATTACCACAGAAGTTTTAGCTTCTTACTAATATCATACAAATTAAAATATTGAAAGAAAAAAAAACACTCAACAGACATGTTGAATCAATGCTAGCAAAGAGTACAAAAAAAAAAAAAAGAGAGAGAGAAAAAGGATGGGGGATACAATTTGATACAAAAGAAAAATATAAGCCATTTTAAAGCCAACTATTAAAGAGTTTTCTCTTAATAAGCCATTTATGACTTTAGGTTTTCTGATGAGCGTCGGAAATGAAAACATTCCACCTCAAAAACAGGAATAATTTTTTTTATTTAATTTATGTCTTTCTTTCTGTCCTCCTGTCCTACCCTTTAATGTTATACAAAAGCCCTTTCTAGCCATGTGTCACTACTAGCCTAATTGAATATCTAAGTTTCGCATATGGATGTCATCTTCAACATAATTTCTTCTACTTAACTAACACAGGCTTCATTGCTTCCAACTGCAAGGAAATGAAGCCACTGAACATGTCGAAAATAAAAACGACAGTAAGAAAAAGCCAGAAAGGGGAATGGTGAGGATGACGCCATCTACCACCATTGCTAATACACAATCTAAACACAGGAAAAGAGGAGGGAGGGAAGGGTGGGGGGGGGGGGGGTTATGATGAGAAAAGAGAAGAAAGCCGCTCCTCCTTCTTTCTGCCTTTTCTCTACAGTCAAAACACCAAACAAAATTATGGTACATGTACTTCTTTGTGTGCAAAAGGATACGTAAAAAAAAAAAATTATTTGTTTTAAATAAAATAAAAAACCAAACCATAAACAAGTCCTTTAAAGCCATTATAAGATGGAAATAAATAAAAAACCCATTAAAATCCTTATCCGAAAAAAATAAATGAGGAAACAGAACCAGTGAACTGAATGCACATTTTGACAGAGGAATGAGGAAATTGATGGGATGTAACATAAATGTACAGCAAAAACAAAAGGAAAACAGGGAATCACCCTTCAGTCTTCAAAAAATATCACAAAGTAACACAACTTAAAAAACAAACAATAGGAAACATGACATCAGAACTGAAAATCTGTTAACCATTACTTTCCTGGTTTATAATCACAAATGACCTGTTATAGCCCAGTATCTACTACAGGTGACACAATGATTAATGGTAATACAAACTGACAACTGGTAATAGTAAGGTGTTACTACATAAAAAACATATCCACAATTTCATTATTTGAAAAGAGGAGTTCTGTCATTGTAATCTGACCAATTTGCTCTATAAGAAACTAGAGATTATGTTGAACATCAGGCAAGTAATGCTCAACATCAAAAATTTTGTTTTGGTCTGGGTGGATGACATAAATGTCCTGCTCTCTAAATACTGTGCCAATGAGAAGCCACGATGTCCACTTAGGACTTAGGCAGAAGAGAGACACGATGATGTGACAGAGTTTATAGAGTGTTATAACAATGCGATGGAAAGGTGCTATATCATAATTATCATTAAAAAGAATTGGTGAAATTATTAAAGGTCATCATTAAAACAGATGGAAATGGCTAGCACGTAGAACTAATGGGTGCGGATGATAGTATAGTTTTAGTGTATAAAAATGATTGACTGGTGTAATACATGTATGTACAATAAATATATCCTGGATAAAAAAAAAATGTGCTGTGAAATCCTATAAACTCAATATCAAGGCAGATTTCACAAATCTCAAAATGGACAACATCTCAGTTAGGACCACCTCACAAATTACAACCTTGTTCACTGTTTCCCAAGGGTGGTTGTAATTAGGAAGTCCAACCATATACCCATCGCCTGCATCTATTTGTTCTGACACATTCATACCACCCCGACCCCCATTCCTCATCAGTAAAAAGGAAGATCAGGTGATAGCCATCACAAAAATGTAAAGAGAATAACGGCAATGATCCTGTTCCTTTATACACACAATTTTATTTCTTAAGGAAAGTAGGGATGAAAAGAAAATGTTGGCAGAGTCATGATTACCTTAAACAGCTTAACAATGTTTGACTCAGTGATCATTCCGCAAACCCAATATGTTTTGTTTAGCGTTTCTTTTCTCTTCATTTTTTTTTTTAAAAGTGAATGAACATTATGAATAACACGTTACATAGAAACATATGATCCATGTATGACACTGGGAGGACGGGAAGAAACTGGTTACATATGGCATATTGGACAGTGGGTCATATTTGAAAGTTGGGGAGAAATTAACTGGCGGAAGAAGGGAAGGACATTTCTTTACATTGTGTGCAAAAAGACATTTCTTTACCATGGCAAAGGAAAGGAAAGGTTAAAAAAGAAATTAAATATATGTTTAATCTTTACGACATAGCTTCCCACGGTTTTGACTTTTATATACTACTATTAATAAGCAGGTGACTATCCATGTTTTGTGTAATAGGTAATTACCAAAATTTGACATGATAAAGGGCTTTGTCAGGATTTTCCTCTTTTTTATTATCATTTTTTTTTTCTTTCCTGCAATAGATGTACTGTTTGAGGTTTTCAGGGGTGTGAAAGCTTTTGGTTTTGATCAATTCTTCCACAATTCTAGCAACTCTTCCACACGTAGTTTACCTATGTTTCTGAATACACTTTTAACTCTTAAGGTGGCTACAACACACAGAAAGGTCAATTTGAGTGTTGAGTGGAGGGAGGGGGGGGGGGGTGGTGATAAAAGAAAGGAGAAATATTGCAAAACCTGAGTGTCTCACCGAATAAATCGGGCCAACGTATTTAGCCACACTTTCCTGAAATAGGCCGAAAATCAAAACCTAAGGTCTAAATGGCCACCAACAACACGTGGCATTCTACTTAGACAAGACTTGTAGTCCAAGTTAAAATTATCTGCCATCAACACAAACAAAAACTTTATGTACAACTGACCCCTCTTCCCTCCACAAGCACCGTCAACCCCATACTGAGTCACATTATCAGACAGAAACAAAAATAAATCCTGTATGCCAGTAAAATAGGGAGAAAATTGGTTTGTGGTGGCATGGTCTATATAAATAAATAACAAAAAAAAAAACAACAAAAACAAAAACAAAAACAAAAACGGATGGCTATATTTTAATTTTTTGTCACAGCCCTAAGCATGGTAAAAATTAAAGACCAAACACTGGGTGGGCATTGATATACACCTATCGTGGTAGCCATTTGATATTTACACATTGAAAATATATCTGTCCCATGAACAAAATTAAATGATAATGCTGTTAGAAGAAAAAAGATAATTTCCTATTACCGCTTGAATGTATATGTGTGTGTAATACTGAGTTTACTGGACGGCAACTCATGAAATCAAGAATTAACTTTGCAAGCCTACGTAGCTTATTACAAGACTGGAAAGGATAAAATCAAGAAATTACTTTCTAAATCTGGAAAGATTACTCGACTGGAAGCCATGAGATCAAGAAATCAAAGTTCACTCTTTGATAACTTATAAGCCAAAATACCTGCATAAAAGTGTATATGCTCATCCGAATATATGGGCAAATAGCAGTCAAAGGGTTAAATCGTGCTCATCCTGATATATCAGCTTATGGCGGTCAAAGGGTTAAACCCAAGTAGTTCCCTAGAATCTAAGTCATAAAAGCCTATGTAGGTGGCACTGAACGTGCCCTGCTGTGGCACAGGTTTTTGCTACTTCCTACTCGAGAGTATAGTAAAATGGGGATTCAATGACACACTGATATATTATGTTTGAGATTTGAGGTATGGCAAGTAACATGTAGCAACTAAGGCTATTATTAGTCTCCTCCATAGATGACCTTACCAGTTAAGAAATGGGAAAGAGAAGAAGAGGCTAAATAGGGGAAGAAAGGAAAACAGGCTGGATGAGATGGGCAAGGGCTGGCAAAAAAAAGGCAATGATGAGGGGAAAATTTGGCAACTTTCTGTCTTTTTCTAGTATGGAAAAGGGGCAACAACAGCATGACACCACAAGATCAGGCTATGGAGAGAAGGGGGATGAAAAAAAAAAAAGGATCGCTACCTGCAGTCCAGGCGGTGGCGGGTCATGTCTGACTTTGAGGTGAATCTCATAGGTAGGGGAGATGAGGGCCATGACAGCCTCTTGGTGACTGGCATGGCGCAGGTCCTTGCCGTTGACCTGGTGAATCAAACAATGTCATATGTTACTGATACTGAGTCGTATTGTCATCACTTTTAAATACATTATATTATTTTACATGGCCCATGGCATCGAAATGATCATCACTGCTTTAGTCAAGGGTTACATTTCTTTTTCCTTCTGACAGGAAAGACAACACCTGCTTGCACAAACTCTTGGGGTGATGTTTGCCATAGAGATTCTAGGAAATAGGATTGACATATTTAATGCACACACCACACGAAAGCATGATAAAAGTAACTAATAACACTGTGATAAGCAATCTAATTTAAATGCAATAATATATCAATTATTTAAATTCCCTTTATTCTTCGAAGAAAGAAAAGAAAAGAAAAGAAAAAGAAAAAATGTGTTTCATTAACATGATTCATTGAAGAAATAATTGCACCCAAATTCACAAAGCCCTTTTGCAAAGTCTACAAAGTCCAAATTCTGTAGCCTTTCAGAAATAGTCTACAAAGTCCTAAGGCCTCACACATAGAGTACAAAGCCACAAGCCTATAGCTCTTTTAATTTATGTAGTCTACAAACCTACAATCCTGTAAGCTCTTTAACAGTCTAATACCGCCTTTCTCGGCCGGACTTTAACAACATCCTACATGGGAAAGTACTGCAGTTAAAACAGATCACTAGTCTGTAAATCTTTGACATAATCTACAAAGTCCTTCGTCTGTATCCCTTTTACGAAATACACAACCCAAAAATCTGTAGCCCTCTTGAACATGTGTTTTATAGCATGAACTCACAGACAATATTCTGTCACCAATCTTGAGGTTTGTTCTGGCTGCTGCACCATCTCGTACAATCTGGAGACCAGAAAAGTTCAATGAGTTCACCTTTTAGAATTAAAACAATGAATAGCAAAATCTGGTTGGTCTATTAACTAATTTATCAAACGACCAGTTAATAGGTGATGATGATGATGATGATAATGATGGTGGTGGTGGTGATGATGATGATGATGACGACGACGAAACATCAACACACTCATGTGAATGTTTACTTTCGGTCTTCTGTAAAATTACTCTGCAAGTACTATTGAAGATTTAATGAAAAGCCATGCCTCTATAGAGAAAAAGAGAAAAAAAAGTAAGAGTATGCATGAGTGCCCTAAAATCTGCTTACCTTGGACACAAAGACTCCTGGTTCATCCCCACCAAATGGCTGACAAGAATGATCACTGCCCCCTACAATACTCAGGCCTAGTGGACCACCGGCTTTCACTATCACCACATCCTGACAAGACACATATATACACAAGATCAAAATGGGTGCAACTTAAATTGAAACCACTTCAACAAAAATATCTGATCATTCGAAAAAAATTCAAAAATATTACTTTTGTTAAGAGTCGAATTCATTCTTATTCAATCTTATAAAATGAGAAATATTTTTCCACATTCTCAATCAGTATGCAAATTCTATTTTCCGCATTACGTATATATATCTCATTTTTGTAATACACAGAATATTTAAAAAGAAATTTTATGTTCCAAAAAGCCCCTATTATTCCATTAGTGCTTTTGTACAACATAATTTAATTATTAAGCAGCAGCACTATTTTCTTTCGTTCATATCAGCTGTGGTTTTTTCATTTTATAATCTAACCAACAGCTGCAGCTATTTAGTAATATATTAAAGCAAATTTATTTAATTTTTTCCTCAAACTTTTTACTCCTGTTAACTCTTCTATTTTCAATGATCACATTTGATCAAATGATTTCAATGCTCCAACCACACAAAACAAAGGAACAGGAGCAACAATCATGGTGACTAACAAAATGGTAAAGAAAAATTTTAATTTACTCTGAAAGATTAACCTTATCAGCTTCTTATATAATTTTTAAAAAAGCAACAACAAAAAAGGCCTAAAAAACAAAAAGACAAAAATAAAATAAAAAAAACAAAAACAAAACAAAACAACATATAATTCCAATTTACATCACACATTTCAGATTACATGATATTCATTATAAAATACAAGTCTTGTCCATTGCGTATATTTGTATGACAATATCTGTAAATGAAAACATAAAAAGATTTTAACTTTTATCATTCACAATTACGGTAATATGATTTCCTACTACAAGATAATGAAAGGGTCTTGAAACAAAAAATAAAATAATTAAAATCCTTGTTCCATTACATACGTAAAATATGAAAACTGTGTGCCAGCCGCAAGAGCAGCGCCGCAAACGTAATCAGTGTGCCCATTTTTTCAAGGTCATGCAACAAAACAAGAAATGAGTCTGTCGCCAATCCCTATCAGTTTGTCTATTTTCTATCACTTGACAAACCAAAGACAAGCTACCAAGCAATCTATTCTGTTAATCTCCCTCCAAGTCTGTTCATAATCCCTCTAAGCCAGACAGTTCATATCACCTGTAAGCTTGTTCATACTACTCACTATCACAAAAGCTTTTTCTCAATCTTACTGGAAGCCTATTCATATTCCCTACCATATAAATCTGTCATTAATTCTAAATCCATTCATATTCTCTATTGTCCAAGTCTGTCCTTGTTTGCTCTCTGTTCATATTCCCTGTTGCGCAAGTCCTTATTTTAACTTTGTTCACATTTCCGGTCATGTAAGTCGTCTGGATGTCTCTGCAAGTCTGTTTTTAAATCAATCTTTTATTTTTCACAAATTTCTTCGTTTTTCCTTGAATTCTCCATTGAATTAATCTGCCCCCGTCATGTTCGTAGATCTGCTTATGCGTTGCAAATTCATTCAACCTGAATAACATACTCCCTGTAAAAGTCTGACCATATTTCCTGTAAGCCTCCTTATTTTATTATAATCCTTCTCATGTGTCAATCCAAATTTTTCATAAACTATTTATTCAACAAGTCATGGAGTGGCTCAATCAAGATCTCCTGCAAGTCTGCTAATTGGTATTATTGGTCCTTCCCTGTCCTATCATGTAAGTCTGTCCCATTCCTTTATGACCCATATTATGTCAGTCCATATTCCCTGTCCCATATTTTAGACCATATTCCCTGTCCTATAAGTTAGACCACATTTCCTGTCCCATAAGTCAGTCCATATTCCCTGTCCTATAAGTTAGACCCAATTTCCTGTCCCATAAGTCAGTCCATATTCCCTGTTCCATATTTTAGACCATATTCCCTGTCCAATAAGTTAGACCATATTCCCTGTCCCATAAGTCAGTCCATATTTCCTGTCCCATATGTTAGACCATATTTCCTGTCCCATAAGTTAGACATTTCCTTTCCTATAAGTTAGACCATATTCCCTGTCCCGTAAGTCAATCCATATGCCATGTCCCGTAAGAACGTCCTAATTCCCTGTCCGGCAGGCCAGTCCATAACCCTCCATGTCCCATAAGTCAGTCCATATTCCCACTGAGTCAGTTCTTATTTCTTGTCCTCGATAATTGAATCAGCACAAATCATACGCCGTATACCTCAACAGGGTAGGGCTGAGGTGAAAGAGTTCGAGCATGCTTTCCTTCTACATGATTGGACACGGGTGAATCTGACGAGGAAGCAGATAACTTGCTAGGAGAGTAATCCCCCCTAACTCCGGGATCGCCAGCCCCGAGGGTCAAGGAGGCGGAGAGGGGGGCTGTACTGTTGGCACTTGGTGGTGATCTTGACACTTGCAGGGTGACGGGTGACAGGTTGACAGTCTGGCCCGGGGAGGGACCGGAGTGAAGAGGTTTTGCGGATGAGGATGAGGTGGAGGAAGAGGGGGAAGAGTTCACGGCAGATGAATAAGTAGGAGGAGGGCCGTACGACGATGAGGTGGAAGAGGTTGTCGTTGTGGCTCTGTTGAAGCCGGGGTACACAAACTTGGGCGGCTGCACCGCCGCCTGAGAGGCGCTCCAGTCACCAGAGAGAGTCTTTGAGCCGAATTTCGGGGAGATGGGGGATGGGGATACTTTGCTACTACTGTTGCTGCTGCTGAGAGAGGTGCTAATGGGGGCGACAGTCGTCACTGCTGCGGACTGGCTAAGGTAGGAGTAGGAAGTTGGAGCAGCAGAGGCAAAGGGCGTGGTAACGGTCGGGGACTCCACCACAACGGCCTGGCCCAGCTCCGTCCCTGAAAACCGGTTGGACTTGTAGCTGGGAGAAGACAGCGGGAGGCTTGTGGTCGCAACGACCCCGGGGCTCGAGGATCCGCTGGGGAAACCGCCCACTGTGATGGGGGAGGTGGTCGGAGATGGGCTGGTCCTCTGCCAGTTGATGACAGGTTGTGTGATGTTGGGAATCCTAACACAGCCAGGAGGCGGTTCGGATCCCTCTTCATCCTTGGGGACAATACGTTCACGGTAGACCACCAGACTAATGGTGCGATCCAGTCCGGTCAAGAGAGACACGGCTTGGTCATGGCGGGCATCTGCCATGTCCACATCATTGATCTAAAATGATCCCAGAGGGAAGGAGGAGAGTGTTGGAATTAGTTTTTAAATTAAAAAGCAAGTTAATTATCACCTATTTGTAAACATCTAGTAACCACAATCTATTCATATAATTAGGTTATGGCTTTCAAACTCAAATATTAAGAAGAAAATAACAATTAAATCTCATAATTATAATTAATCATTATTATTATTTTACTATCGATATTACGCCCTCTATCGTTAATGCCCTTATCATTACAACTATTATTGTTATAACTTTCACCATTTTTTTACTTTCATCATTATTATTGTTGTTATTATTATTATTTATATTATTATTACTACTTTTATTATTATTATTCATCAAATTGAAGTTTCTCTTCATTTATTTCATTCCGACATTTAAAAAAGACTATCTACTTTTTTTCTTTCTTTTTTCTTTTTTTTTACGTTAGACCTACCGATACAATTCTGTCCCCTACTTGAAGCGTGCCTTCCTTATCTGCCGTTCCATTTGGTGTGATTTTAGAAATGTAAATTGCCTGAAAGGAATAGGACATTTAGACATTAGTTCAAATATGCATAGATTGCCAACCATACTATCTAATGATGACAGTGTACAAAAAAATGTTGATCTCAACACTTCTCATCTCTAAAGGGCCATTAAATATGAGCCAGAGTGACTAGGAGATACACATACATTCTACCTATGCCATGAGAAAAAGAAGGAAAATCTGGACTTGAAAGTGACAATGAACATTCACAAAGGGTTTTGTTTACTCTGGGCTTCACATGCATTTTACTGAAAAGATAAAAATCTCCATCCATAGCTGTTCAGTTATAAGTCATTTCTTTCTTAATGCGTATTTCATGTGTTTTGAGACTATTATTAATTATACAGGCAACTACATAGAGAAATCATAACCATAGAAATAGGCCAACAGTTAAAAATCAAAACATCCATTTTTACAAACTACATTTCACAACAAAGACATCTCAGTCAGTCATCAATTCTGCCTGTCCCATTATGTAGCACTCATGTATAAAATTATACCAGTAACTCTAGATATAAATATTTGCATATTGCTGCGCCTTTAACAAGAAGCAAATAATAATAATAATAAAAATAATAATAATAATAATAAATGTATAGAATTCACATAGCACATATC
>JBBPDF010390058.1:0-10948 GCA_037974715.1 Lomanotus vermiformis | reverse complement strand
ATATCAATGAGATAGATCTCTAAATTTCAGTTTCTGGATATGACCCAGCTTGTGTCATTCAATTTGATCTGAAAATCCTTTAGATTTGTGTATTTTAGACACTCCAAATCATTTAAAAATCCAAGCATCTTTTTGAATATAGAATGAAAACTTCTTTGTCATTAGATCTTTGTCTCTGAACTATTGATAAAATATGAGTCTAAAAACTTTTTTATCATTAGATCTTTGTCTCTGAACTATTGATAAAATATGAGTCTAAAAGACTAATACATTGTTATAATCTAAATCTTAATTGTCCTAGTTTACATGTAGACTAAAATAAACCACTTTTTGAGCAATGCTACAATTTGTACAATACTCATGATCCGACTGAGGGCCTTCCTTGTACTTTATATCTCATGTACTCAGATATACTGCTATTCAGTTTGGGATTTCATTTCTATTATAGCTTCAGGAAAAGCTGGAAATGTTGCATTTGCGGAAGATGCTATGGAAGGTGAAGATGATGAAGCAACTGTAGAAACTGAAACTGGCTCTGATGACGATGCTGGAGAGGAAACGGATGCAGTCGTATCTGATAAAGTAAGTTGACTTTCTTTTCTTCTTTTTTTTTTTCTGGGGGTGGGGGGGGGGGGGGGGTCTTTTTTCCCACGTCACAATTTTTAAGACAACTGAAGTTTTCATTTTAGTTATTTGAGATTGAACATTTCTGTTCATGTTTAATGTAATGCTGCATTGTGGAAATTAAGCAACCATGTTTTTTCGATTTTTAGGAAGAAGAAACAGATGAAGAAGATGTAGCAATCAAGCCATCACCAGATGCAGACACCTTCATTCTTTTCACAAAACCTGGAAATCCTCTTGGTAATTTTTCCATACCTCTTCTTTTATTTATTTATTTATTTATTTATTTTTTTTTAAGTGAATGTTCCTTGCTCTTTTATTATTACTGTCAGGTCTTTTACCTTGTAAAACAAAAGAAACATGTGAAATTTTATTGTTGAGTTTTATTTAGTGTAGAGTATAGACTACAAGTTCTCAAACTTTGTTCCTAGTTTTTAGTTTATTACAGGTTTTGGTGAAATGATAGCAAATTTTCTTATATATATTCAAGTGTTATCAATCAATTAAAAAGGTATTTATAGGAAATGGTTACTATAGATGTACAGATATTTATTTTGCCTGCATGTTTTTTTTGTTGTTGTTTTGTTATCAATTTCCCATCTACTGTTTGAACAGTATTGGGAACCCTGTCTGTGCTCAGTAATGAAAAGAGCATCATGACTGAAATGCAAACATGGGAAAGTCTCTGGATCAAGAAATACTGACAAGCAGGGTTGGCCCACTGCGCAAACTCTTGAATAGCTCAGTGAGAAAATACATTTGGGACATCTCTCTGTCAAATCTAGGCCAAACAAATATAGCTGTTGCATTGATGGTAACCACTCATCTACAACTTAAAAATGAGCAGCATTGCCATTCTAGGCAATTTTTGCCTGCATCCGTTCTTAATATATTCTTTATTTGTTCTAATAGTTCTGTAAAATTCATAGCATTCCCTTCCAAAAGCCTTTCTTCCATTGATATTTTTGCTTCCACTTTCTTACCTTTGTCTTTCAGTTGGCATGTGAATTATGGCAGTCTGTGGTAATTAGCCTGTCATAAAGTAACTGCGATACACATGCCATTGAAATGTAATCTTCGACATCAGTTATCACTTGCTAATGGGTGAAGACAAGATTCACATTTTATGTTTTTCCCTTCTTCCTTTTTGATTAATGTGTAGTTCAGAGCTACCAACCGTATGCCAAAAAAAAAAAAAAAAGAAGGTTTTTGTACAACTTTTTGACCTTTTGTGCACCCTGCGGTTTTTACTTGTATGCTTATAGTGAGCGCAAATGCCGGGTCGGACATTTAAGCAATTGAAAATGTTCTATATCTGGTTTTACGTTTATGTGGTGACGTATCTTATTCTATTATATATTAAATGGAATTCTCCAATTTCTGCGCCTAGCTTTAGCCGGCTTGTTTCAGTTTCATTCCTCTTTTTAATTAAGGTTGTGATCTGTTGTGAAAATGATCCAATGCTAAGCTTGTTCAGGGAAAATGGATTTGCCACAAAAACAGAAAGTGCAATACGATTGATATATATTCAGCATATAGGCCTACATAATACGGTGTTAATCGGATGTATATGCCTAAATTAGAAAAAAAAAAAAAAGGATATCACGAATTGGCAGATGGGTCACTTGATTACCATGGTAATGGCCATTATCTTGGATTTCCAGCTGAATTTTGATGCATTTTTAGATTTCCATTTTTCATATTTTTCAATCACATATTTCACAAACTTAAATTATATTAAAACACCAATTGCTCCATGTATTACTTTTGGAGTACTTGCCTGAGTTTTTAGGGGGAAAATCCACAAATAATTAAAGTCTGACATGATCATTTTTCTCAAATTTTCTAACATAAATTGGCCAGTAATTTAGAAACTGTCAAAGATATCCTAAAGAAAATAGACATATCAACTACCCTCATGTTAAAGATCAAAGAAATCCTTCTATTTTTGAGGGAGGAGTCTTTAGTTCATGGAATATTTATGCATCATTTACACATCTTGAGAAATCTTTTCTTGGACAATGGTATCTGATGATTGTACTGAGACTAGGTTTGGAACATTTTTTAAATTATCCTTTAATCAGATCTTCCAATTCCTTTCTGAACAGAATTGCCTGCTGGCAAACAAGTGCGTATTTTGGTTGGATTCACCAACAAAGGCAATTCTGACTTTGTTGTGGAGACTATGGAAGCTTCCTTCAGATATCCACAGGACTACACCTTCTTTTTGCAGAATGTGAGTGATTAAAGTAATTGTAATTTTTGTTTTCATTGTCATTTTTTTCTATCGATTGTTGATGAAGAAGCTTTTTAAACCCAAAAATATAATGATTTGTTTTGTCTTTATAGTCAGTGCTTCCAGTTGTCCTCAAATTTGCGGAAATCCGTAAAAAAGAAAAAGTAAAAAAAAATCTGCGATCACATCACAAGTCGAATTTTGGTCTAATTATTGCATCATTTACTTTTTATTTACCGTGTACATTTTTATCACATTGAAATCAACTGTTATAAATAGATAGGCTATAATATTAACATTGACCATTGAGGCACCAAAAGTGACATTGACCATTGAGACACCATGTAACATTGACCATTGAGACAACTTGAAGGCAGACTATCACTACCACTGAATATTTGAGACTTCAGAAAAATTATTTGGAATTGGAGGTAAGATATAATTCATATATATTCTCTTATTTCTTGTCTAAAATACTCAGAAATAGCATATTTCAACCTGCATTTTTTTTTAGATTCTCTGGGCCTCGAAAAACTGAATTGTGTACTGGAAGCACTGTTTCGTAAAGACTTTTTTATTTATTTTGTTTTGTTATTGATTTATTCATATCGAGTTCTCCACTGTGGCACTTCATTAGTACCCGCAAAAATGCTTGCGATCCCATGATCCAGTATAGGCATTGAAAATCTCAGAAGAAAGGATTTATACATTTGATGGTCAGTTATAGTGGCTCTAGCCAGGCTAGTATTTTAACAGTTAGAACTATAGATCCAGATTTGCATATTGACAGAAGCATAAGTGTCACCGGAATCTTTTACTTTCATTGCCAGCCCCCTTCTAGACCTAATTTTACGATAAACTGGTTTGTTTTGTACTGCTCTTACTGAGGCTGGGCTAATATCTATGTATAGTTTCAGCTTTCATAATGTCCTAACATCGTCAGTCAAAGCTAATGCAAACTTTGACAGATTATGGTACTATAGATCAAAATTATGCTACGTTACAGCGAAGCTATAAATAAATGTGTGTGTTAGATCGGAATCAGTGTTGTGTTATGTGCGTAATGGAATATTTTGAATAATTTTATGGTGTGTCCAGTTGAACCAGTTTTCGATCAGGTTATGTTTAAATATGGAGGTTGAATAAATCTGCTTTCTGCTAACGTTTTTGGAACCCATTACACAGTTCCTATGGAGACTTAGAACGTACTATGTAGCTATGGATATTTTGAAATAATAAAATGGATTTGTAGTGGAAGCCTGCTGCAAAGAATGACTACACCACTACAGTACCTAGCTACATCCGTACTGCAGTCCATTCACTTTAGTAGTCAAAGCAATCACCAACCCATCATTATTGTTCATTTCGATAAGCTTGAAGAAAAGGACAGCTAGACATCCGTCAAGCTGTCATAGCAGACCTTATTTGACTTGGAGTGTCCAGTATTGATACTACATGTGGTAAGGTCGTGATTATGAAAAATTTGAATAAAATTTTTGCTGGTTACCCAAACCAGCTGTGAATCAATTCTATCAGATATATTTTTCTAGTATTTATTCATTACCTATGTTTATTTTTATTTTCTTCCCCATTTTCTTCATGTGCTAATCAAACTGATTTTATCCCTTCTCTAGTTCACAGCAATTACTTTCAATAGTGCCGTCGAACCCCGCAGACAAGCAACGTATGAGTATATCTTTGTTCCCAATGAAGCTCTCAGTTCAAGGCCCTTTGGTCTAACTGTTCTTCTCAACTACAAAGATGCGGTAAGAGTTGTGGACTTAAATGTTATATTTGTTGTTTAATGTGTGGATCTCAAACACTCTTTTAGTCTTATTTTCATATACTGGTAATGTACAAAATTACCAAAATTCAGGTTTTGAGAAACACTGGCTTTCAAATTTCATAAAATCCGAGATCACAATGCTAAACCCCCTTAAAACCAATAGTTTTATTCTATCTGAAGCTTTCAAACTTTGAGTTCCACTTGATTTTCATGGTTATAAATTTAATATGACTTGAATCATAATACCTTTCAGTCCACTTTCATTGAAAATAGAGATACTTCAACAATAAATTAATAAACATATGTACAGTAGTTTAGTGAGAGTGCCTGATGAGCATTCTGTGGCTCCCAAGAGGTCTGATTTTCAATCACCTTTAACTTGAGTTCAAATCTCTTTGAAGTTTACAGCGCATGTTGAAACATGATTGTTATGTGTGGATGAAGATAATCTTGCTGAGTTTTTAAATCACAGTTTACGTGCTGCCACTTAAAACATTTTCATTGAGTATGCCCCGTCATCGAAGTACAAATTACGGCCACACCCTTTTAGGTGCATTACCAAATTTCATGGGCTGGACAGTGGACCAGCAAGGAAGCATTCATTAGTTTCCAATTTCAAAGGGGTGGGAAAACTACTCAAAAGTGAGTGGGAGGGATCCTTTTGACACTCTGGCAAAGTTGATTTTAAGCACTTAAGCAAAACAGGCATTCGGGTGGAGGGCACTCTTGTGAAAACTACTGTATTGTCTTATTGGCATCATTCTTCTACTGAAACGTCGTGCTGAATATTGGTCGAATTCCGATTTTTCTCTGAAAGCTTTGTGAGGTTTGATGCTTGTCAAAATTTCACTTTCAGATACCACTTAAAGAAAAAATCGTTAAGAATTAATAAAAAATCAGGATTGAGACCTTCAATGTTTGTTGCTCTTCAGTGAGTGATTATCTCCATTTAGGTTTTGTCTTTGCTGGATGTTCAAGAGTTTTAATCTGTCTTATTTTCTTTCTTTTACAGGAGGGAAACCAATTCCAGAATGCTGTTTTCAATGAGACCATTCAAGTTGTGGAACCAGATGAGGGTTTAGACGGGGAGACGTAAGTGTATAGATTCATTTTTATGGTGATGCCTATGTTATAGTTTGTATGCTGCTCTCTCTGAGGTCTCTCTTCTTTTCATGTCTTTTCTTCTGTATCTTACAGGTTGGGTATCATTAATCAGTGATCTTTCACAGAAATTTATACTGTAAAATTTTTGCTACTTAACAGTGACGCTGGTAGTCCCTGGAAATTCTGGGGTTTTTTTTTGTCACCAGTGCAAGTTAAAGTTTCTTAGAATTTAAGCTGATAACATTTCATGTGAAGTCGATGATGATGCCATCCATGGAACCTGTTAATGACTATGGTTCTTGTCAGATAAAAGTCCCTGACTACAGTGGCAACGAAAAAGAAAACTTGACTAATCATTTACCAAACGATTGCTCTCATTGATGAACTGATTCAGGCTCCACTCATTCAAGTTAAAGCACATGTTTAGACTCGAATCCCTCTTTCCTGTACCAGACAGCAGGGTTCCCACTGGCTTCGGAAATCAGGAAAAAGTCTGGAATTTCACAATTTGTTCGACATTGGGGAAAACAGGACAAAATTTAACTGGCTTTATTCTGCCTTATAAGCTAGAGATAAAATGTAAAATTGCTACACCCCATTTGTGCAGATATGTTCAGATCATTCATGAGTGCCATTTTAGCAGCCCAGACGACCCCCCTCTCCTTTTTAAACATTTTTTTTACCATCATCCCCTAGGTGCTCCTCAGAATTTAGTGAAAGTAGATTAGATTGTTATCTTTATGAAAATTCTCAAATCATTCGGTCTTGCCTTAGACATTGCCCACTGCAAGATGGATATTTACTTTGGGTTTATGTTTCCATGGATTGTAAGCCCACCACATTCATCTTGCTACATTGAAATCTTAAGAAAAGTAAGTTTGACCAGTCCCCTGTAACCTAGAGAACTGGATAAATCTTTTCAACATTGAACTGTTTGTCTGCATAACACTTTTGTCGGTCCCAGGGTAAAGTGACATATATGGCAGTAACATATCTGATAGACTTGCAAAGCTGAGAGCTGTAAAACAGAGCAGCAAATCCAGGACCCTCATAACAACTAAATAGACTTGATGCCACCACTAAAGAGAAGATTGATTGAGCAGGTTAGCAAGTGGATCAGCAGGATGTGTCATGTTTGAGCAAATCAGGTCAATACAACCTTGGCAGATAGGATTAGGACCATTCCATTATTGCCTATCTAGAACTTCACGTGCATATATTATATATTCACAATTTCAATCCGAACATCTTTAACCTTCTAACAAATACCACCGCATATTGTGATGCTACTAAGATGAACAAGCGAGCACTTAATAAGGAACAGTCCAAACACTTATGGGCTGGTGGAATAGCTACAAAAATTAGGCAAATTCATTCATCAGACACTGGCTGGGAAAGAGAGAAGCAACAACAAACATCAGCTTCTACAAGGATTCGGACTATTGTCACCAGGTTAATAGTGTTATTCGATCAAGCTAATTAATTTCTGAAAAGAGTAATATGCCACATCTGTACAGAGTTCTGTTCTGAATACTACATATAGTTGGCAGGTTTCACTGAATGTAACCACCTACTTTTCTTCAACATTTTTTTTTGGTAGAATCATTAGATCTTACATTTGAAACTAACTTCAAAGAGCTGTATTCAACCTAAAGAAATAAGGTTTTCATCCGTATTCAATCCATTTTTTTTTCTATCGTATCAAATACCCTCAACTTCAAAATAGAAATAGCTACTTTGCCTCCCATGTGGTACCATATTATTATGAAATTCTTATATATTTATCATACTCACTCTTCCTTTTCGTTTGTTTCAGATTTTTCTTGTATGTCTTCTTGGTTGCTATTATTGTATTGCTTTTGGTGGGTGCCCAACAACTGCTGTCAAACTACGGAGTAAGTGGAATTTTTCTCATTCTTTCTTTCTTTGACCTGAAACTTTTCACCTTTACCCACTCCTTATTTCAAGTTCTCGAGAAAACTTGTGCTAGTATTATATTAAAAGGTTACCACTATTATGGTCATACATATCAGTCCGGTAATCTGGGTCTGGGCTAGGTTGTCCTACCTTACAGCAAGACATCCATCAACAAGACAGGTCTATCTCATGTCCTGTGCTTTGAGATGTCTCTTTCAATAGTGACTTGGAATGCTAGAGCATGACCCGTGATTTATTCCTGGTTGTGTGTAGAACATTCCACACATTTGTCTTTCTTCTTCTTTTTTTTTAAATATAAAAAAAGGGGAAATGTTAAATGTATCTCTAGCATTTCCATGTTAGTGTTTTAGGAGGCATCAAAGTGAGGTATGTCAATCTTTAAAAGACTTTGGATGCATTTTAAAATCTATTGTCAAATGGTTAAACATGATAAAGTCAATGCATAAAATTGTAAATCCTAGTAATATTGGCACGCTGGTATTCATTTTATTTTTTTTATTACTATTTATAACTAGGACAAATTTAAGTATACATTAAATAGCCACATTTCATTGGTTGATACTCGTGTAAAGGTATATAATGTGTATGACTTACTTGACTTGACTTAGCGCCTTTCGCCTCCTAATCGTCAGATCGGGACGCCTCGGCTGCTTCTCTTATTTTCTGTGTGATGTCTTTCCACTGATCTCGGTCTTTTGCTAATGATCTCAGGGACAGCAGGTCTTCCTTTGAACCGAGTTTATGAAATCACATGATGTGTATAGAATGTATAAAAGTGGTCATGTAAGGGATCATGTTTGCAAATCATTTTAAATTGAATGAATATGAATAAATCCTTTATGCTCGTAAAAAATAAATTGTCAACCCAGAAAGCCGAACATGATAGCTTGCTGTGCCTGTTTCTTGTTAGGGGGAAGTTTTATTTTTAAGTTTTCATAAGCTTTGAATTTGCATTTAATGTCAGAGAGAATGACCCGAGCTATCATCGAGTGGTGTCCATTGACTGTGCTTAACACACCATTTGACTTTTGTGTTATGCCAGTGCATTAGAAAGTCTCGAAGCTTCAATCTCTCTATAAGAACTCTTTGAAGTGAATTGACACAAAATTGATGTTCATCAAAAAACACCCTGCTTTTAATGGTACCTGGTGCCACACTCAGTGCTGGTACTCGAGCCTTTTCATGTTTTGGTCCTGCAGTCTGGAATCACTTTCTGTGAGACTGATAAAAAATTCGAGTCTTTGAAGACATTGAAAATAAAATTAAAGACTCTGTTCATATAAAACCTTTCAATGGGTCAGCAATGTGAGTATTGCTGTTATTAATTCGGTTGTGCTCTACCAACATTCTGGTGCACACTCAAATTTTGGCAGGGGGGTTGCAATGAAATACTGTCCACTTTTTTATTATATCTGTCCATATGTCAAAGAAATAATTTGATAGCTCAACCAGTCGTATTACTGTTAATGGACTCTCTTATGCAAATCATTTGATGACAGTTGCATCGTTCTTGGTTGCCTATCCACGAACAAAAAGAGTGTGGGACTTTGAAGTCTTCCTCCCTTCACTATCTATCATCTAATACCTACTCATCTGTCATGTCAGATTGAATTCCACATATACTTTTAGCTTGTGTCTTTCTCTAGAGTGAAGAAGAGTTGAAAGATGTGTTAGTAAGAAAGCCATCGATTCTCTCTTTATAGATCTATCCGTGACATTGTTAAAGCATTGTTTTTTAAACTTTCCCTCTGCAATATTTGACTGTAGAGGCCATTGCAAGGTACAGCGGACAGGCTTATTTGAGTCTGATCTTCCTGAGGGCTTGCTACATTAAATTTGGGGGTTTTGTTTTTCTCTGGCTGGAGAGTTTTTTTCTTGCTGTTATGCAATTCCCCTTACATTGACAGTGTTAATCTTGGTTTAATAATGGTGATTACAATAATTATATAATTTTAAAACACTCACTATCATTCAATGATTGACTTGTAAGCACCTTGGTCGACTATTTTTTGTTTACAATCTAAAATAAATAAAGTCTTTTGTACAAGTTGATCAACAGAAACTCAGAGAATTTAATATATTTTCGAGTGTAATTTATGCAATAGATTTTAATGATTGAATGGTATCATAAACTGTCTTAGGGATACTGAGTAGAGAATTATTTAAATTTAGGCTTCTTTATGTCAGCAGTAGTCATTTTATGTTCAATTATTTAACAGTATGTCAAAGAAGTTGATCATTATTTCTCTGAAATATGTTTATGGTTTTGAAACTTTGAATTCTCTGCAGCCTTTTCTGCCCTTGATTAGGCAGATGACAGAAAAAGGGCAATACAAAGCCCATATGTTGATAACACTAATCTTAGTCGATTAAACTAATCACAGAGAGAGTTTTTGCAATATTATTATATTTCTGATTCAAATTAATTATGCTCAATTCTAAATACATCTTACTGGTCATTGAGCTGTGATCTGACATTAAGTGATGATCACCCCTTACGTTATCACAGCAGCTTTTGATGCAGTTTTACTTTTGCTTACTTACGTTGATGGTACCTTTATTTTGGGATGGTGATTTGCGACTATACAATGTTTTAGACTCATTTACTTTGATTTTAACGTCAAGTCATCCATACATGTGTACTGGAAATGAAATTCCCAATTGATGGTCACGATTGTTGCTGTTCATTTTCATGCATAGCTGTTATAAGCAATATTCTTTTTGGTAAACAAATTCTAGAAATACTTTGTTCCTTTCTTTTACAGTCAACTACACTTAAGATGAACTTGCTTGATTTGATCTTCGCTTAAGTTGATTTTTTTTTGGGGGGAGGGGGGGGGGGGGGGTAATTACCACTGTAGAGAAATAATAGGATATCAAAATGCTTGTGTAGAATTCAGCACAACTGTCGCTTCGCATGTGTTGATCCAAACATTAAACATTAATCGTTGAAATTCAGAAGACAAAGAAAACGGATGACTTGAACAACTGAGTGCTAGCCTAGTCCTAGGCCCAGCAATCAACACTATCAATCGCTGCATGCACTGGACTGGATTAATAGTACATTGTACAAGTGTCCTACAAGATATTGATTGCATCGCTGTAGTCATGTGTTATTTACCAAACTTTGAAGTCATAGTTTAACATCTTTGGTTGTTGCACTGTCAGGGTTAGGCTTAGGCTAGACAAAGCTCTTGTTGCAAATTTAGGCTATGTCTATGTACGTGTGTGTGTACGTGCCATTTCAGTTTAGGAAGTAT
>JBBPDF010388949.1:0-10951 GCA_037974715.1 Lomanotus vermiformis | reverse complement strand
AGAGAGAGAGAGAGAGAGAGAGAGAGAGAGAGAGAGAGAGAGAGAGAGAGAGAGGGAGAGAGAGAGAGAGAGAGAGCTGAAAGAAAGAGAGAGAGAGAGATAATTGATTTATCAGCCAGATAACATTAGCATCCGTCTTTTACCATGTAGAAGTTAAAATGGCTTGATTTCCTGCATAAATATATCTTGGAGTCTTAGTTTAATTCTATTCGTGCCTTACCATCTGCCGTGTGTGAGTGTGTGTGTGTGTGTGTGTGTGTGTGTGTGTGTGTGCATATACGTGCAAATTTCTCCGTAACATTAATCATCTTCCTAGAGAGTGAGAGATTCACTTTTTACGCTTCTCCCCCTCCGTCAGCTGTGACGTAGAACGCATGTGACGTGTACAGCCAAGCGCGAGAGCCAAGTGCGATGCCTCCTTTCCACGCGCCGTCACTTCTCATCAGCCCGCTGCTTCACTTCCGGGCCAAAAAGGCAAATGGGCATGCGCAGAGGAGTGGAAGGGCATGACAGTTGGCCGTTTTTCTCCTCTGTTTGTTTGCGTCTTCTTCTTTGTTGTTATTGTTGTCGTTGTTATTGTAGCCGTTGTCGTTGTTGCTGATGTTGAGAATTCGTTTCTTTATGAACAAGTGGCCTCTATGGAATGAACGCTGTAGCATTTTGATGATGAAAAAGGGTTGCGATCCTTTGTCTAGCTTTTTTGTTTTGAATCTGGCAATTTATTTCTTCTTCTTCTTTATTCGAAGCTTTTTGTCTAAATTTGTATAGCTTATTGTTTGTTCATAACTGTTGGCCTTTTTTTTTTTTAACAATTGATCGCTTACATAGATATATAGAAAGATAACCATTTCAGTTGTCGTAGTGGCTGTGATAGTGATTTGGAACCGCATCTGCAAGGTCGTGGGTTCAAATCCCGCTCGGGACAATGAGGTACATAAACTTTTGGCAAGGTTATGCACATTGAGGCACTGCTCTGCGGTTGATGCTCGGTTTTGGGTAAAAAAACCAAAAGAACTTTTTAAAAATAAATTAATAATTAAAACAACGGCGTTTTAATGTTCTTCAATTTTATTTAGCGCTAGCATAACAACGCTTAACCAAAACAAACTAGGCTCTTTTTATCGAGGCTGTCCATCTCGTGACATATCCGTCGGCACTTGATTGGACGAACGACAGACTGCCAGCTGAAGGCAGGTTTAAACTTTACAAGTCCGATAACTAAAGGTTGGACAAACAGCGCGCTTTTTAATAGATGGGGGCTTGAGTTGCAGTGACACGTTCTCGCGGACTTCGTCATATCCGGTTCTGGCTAGCTGGCCGACTGGGTGGTTGTGGTTGTGGTTGTCAGTGAGATGGAGAAAAGCCCTTTGACGAGATACTTCTCGTCTCGCTGGTCCGTCGCCAAGAAATGTACGGAATTCCACGGAAGAAAGGAAAGTAGCTGATCCCATGTAGCTCAGATTCCGCCCTAGAGTGAGAATAATAATAATATTATATGTATAAGTAAGAGTAAGAGGAAAGACAAAGAAGAATAGGAATGGAGTGTTTGCTTTCACCGTTAGTAAGTTTTGTTTGTGTATTCACTTCGGTCAGGGGGAATAATGAGAAAAGCTCGCATCCAATGTGCCGACTGGGGATGTTTTGTTGACATGACTGTCTAGATGGATGAAAAAGTAGACAATGGATAACAAATACACTATGAGCAATGTCTGACTCACCGGTCGTGTTCACGTCGTTATATTGTATTGGATGTGCTTGAAGAAGGGCTATGTCTATAAGGAGTAAGACTAGGGGTAGAGGTCATTAATGTAGTATAATGTATAATATAATCATGGATTAAAGGAGGAATAGATAGGTAGGTAGGTAGATAGGTAGAGAGATGTACAGGTATATAGATTTATGGATGGATGGATAGATGGAGATGGATGGATGGATGGATGGATGTATTGGTAGGTAGTTTGGTTGGTGGATGTTAATAATATGGTAGTTAGACAGAAAGACAGACAGACACAAGATGGATGACATATGGATCGATGGATGACATGGATGGGCGTTGGATGGATAGACAGATGCATAGAGGGATAAGCGATTGAAGGCGGTCATTAACCAGACAGTTTGATTGAGAGCAGAAGCTGCTTTAGATTGACCTCACCAAGACTGGAGACCTGACCACATACTCAAGGCCGGCCTGCTATCTCCGTGAGAGTCGGACATCCTCGTAATTAGTTCTGTCCATCACAACTTGAGATTATTGGAAAAGGGATTGTCGGTGTTATTATGATTATTGTTGTTATTACTATTATTATTATTATTATTATTATTATTATTATTATTATTATTATTAATATTATTAATATTATTATTATTATTATTATTGTTATTATTATTATTATTATTATTATTATTAATATTATTATTTTCATATGTCAAGTCATATATTAAAAGTTATCAGTGTATACCATCTAATAGGGCTTTATGAATACTTAATATAATGTCTCAAAGATTGCAATTGTTTGTTTATTTGTAATTTTGTTTATGTGTATTTTTTTTTCTTCATATTAAGAGAAGCCATCAGGTTAAAAATTTGTTTTATTTTAAATATCATACTGTTACACATTTCAGTCACATGTTCTACTGATTATTATTATTCTGTGTTATTTATTTGTCTTGTATTGCACTACAGCCTTTGGAGCTCCTAGATGCTGGCAGGGCCCCCAAAGTGGATTTTATGGGTGTTTGGTGCACTGAAATGGAGAGGGTTGTCAGGGGCCTAGGTCTCGTAAAAGCGGTGGAGGAGGGGAGGTAACCATGTTTTCATTGATTTTTCCTGTAAAAATAGTTTTAAGCACTGACTTTCTCAGTGAAGTGAGAAAATGAACTCTTTCAGTGCCAATCAACAATATATCGTCTCGAGCACGATTTAAATACGCTCATATTGGGGCACAATCCTGATTTAACTCTTTGACTACAGTTTGCCCATTTATCGGAGTGAGCACCTCGTGCTCATCGCGATATATGGGCAAATTGTAGTCAAAGAGTTAATCAGGGTCATCCTGATGTATTGGCTTTGGCACTGAAAGGGTTGAAAACTTTTAGGTATGTCATTTGGCCATTAAAAAGTTTTTTTGTTTTTTTTTAGGGCTTTTTTCTTTGCATGTTTTTGCCCTGAATAAGGAGTTTTAAAATTTCAAGTACTAGCTTTAAATTTTTTTCTTCTGTTACATTTAACTTTATAGAATTATTAGAAATGGGTTTTGTTGTCTTGATGGTTGTTTGTTTGTTTTTCCTTCTTTTCTGACATTTTTTAAGGGATAATAGATCGTTTCAGAGGAAAGGGACCTAGAAAGAAAACAGTCCTTCTGCAATATGATTTGATTTTTTCTAAAGTCACATTTTTATTTTCTTTTGTATTATCTTTTTTTTTTATCAGAATTGTGGCAAGGGACATTGGAGGATCCGACCCTGAACGCATGGCAGCTCCCAGAGTCGTTGATTATCTCAGACAGGCCTTCGAGGGAACATGCATTAAGGTTTGTATTTAGTTTAATGGTTTCCTTGCTCAAGGAAATATGGATAAGAATGAATTTTATTTAAATAATGTTTTGCATTAACAAAGTCCAAAAGTCTGGTCTTAGTTAGAGTTTAAACCTGGCCATCAAAACACTTTTAGTTTTCAATGTTTTAACTATCAGATTTTTTGGCCATCAAAACTCTTTTAGTTTTCAATGTTTTAACCATCAGATTTTTTTGGCCATCAAAACACTTTTAGTTTTCAATGTTTTAACTATCAGATTTTTTGGCCTGAAACTTAATCATTTTTAACTATATCTCTTCCTTTTTTTTTTTAGGGTAATTTCCCTTACATCCTACATGTCATTCCTGCTTCTGGTAGCAACAATGTAGTTTAGTAAATCAACGTCCAATCAATCTGCCTGTTACTCTTTAACATTAAATTGTCATTTTGCATCATTTCTTACATCCTTTCAAGTTTTGTGATTTTGTTTTTTCTTTTTGCCTCGCATGCAGATGGAAGTCATATCGGACAATGAAACTTTCAAGACAGACTACCCACTCCTGGCGGCTGTAAACAGGGCTGCTAACCGTAAGATTTTAATTGATTTCGTTTTTTAAAAATATTCTTTGTCATACTTTGATTTCGATTTTTTAACATATTCTTTGTCATAGTTTGATTTCGATTTTTTAAAAATATTCTCTGTCATACATTGATTTCAAATTTTTTTAAAATATTTCTGTCATACATTGATTTTGATTTCTTTTATATTCTCTGTCATACATTGATTTTGATTTTTTTATATTCTCTGTCATACATTGATTTTGATTTTTTTATATTCTCTGTCATACATTGATTTTGATTTTATACTCTCTGTATGAGATGTATCATTGATGTATGTATGATAGCATGATTCATTTATGAGATGAGGGTTATCTCAAAATTATTTTGTAAATACAGACAGATAGGTTGCTTTACTTCGAATTAATACATTGTACTTTTAATACTGGGCTTGATTAGTTTGCTAGATCTATGGCTGATATTTCATTGACTCAACCTTTTACTCTTTTGCTTCTTTTTAAAAATTTTTTTAAACTTTCATCAGTATCTTCTGTGAGGCAGAAGATATATTGCTAGTGGATGATTTCAGTGAATCGATTTATAATTACTTTGACTCTGATATTTCCACATTAACGGCTCCAAACTATTCATGTTGAGTTGAGATGAGTTTGAGATAAGAGAAGCCATACAAATGTGATACTATTCAACGGAGATAATTCTAGTTAATTGCTTGTTTTGTTTTTAATTGTATTTTTTTAGCTGATTTGTATTTGCAACTTGATATTTTCATATGAAATGGATCTGTCAGAGTTTATGTAGGCTGTGATCTAAGCAATGACTATCATTAACAGAACTGTAAAATGAGAAGAGAGAAAAGGAAAAAGGCCGAGGTGCTACATCATAAGTTGCGGCAGTGAATGTAGCTATTATCTGGACAATTTATAACCATCATAATGTATCTATATTTTTAAAACTGAACATAAACTGAAGATTTTCAGGATGGAAATTTGTATGTTTGGCATGTATAGGTATAATTATACAATTTTTAGGATACATATGTAATTCCGAAATACTTGTTTCAATTGTACATTATATCAACCAGTTTACTGTAATGTAAAAAGCCATTTTTTTTTGTCTTTGGAAAGTTTAAAATGTGTTAAATGTTGAACAGTGTCTAATGATTAAAATCAAATTTCCTTAAGTGATTAAAACTTCTTTATTCTCATCCTTATTCATGTTCACATGAATCACTTGATGTAATGTCTTTGGCTTTTGATATGCTCTTTGTCAGTAGTTACCACTTCCTTCTGTCATTTGCTAGGGTTCTTAGGGATTCAAGATCTTTCTCTGATTTCAATATAAGGGGTAGGGGGATGTTTTTTCACTTCTGAGAGATTGTTTTTAAGCACTATAGACAGTGTGTAAGAAGGACATCGAGAAAGCTTTCTTCATTTTTTTTAAAAGAAGAATTTCATTGCTTTTCTTGCGGGTACTGGTATAACTTTCTTCCTTTTTAGTATGTGACATAAAAGTCACCATCTGTATTCTATAATTTGTATGACAGCAACATTTCATTACATTTTTTTGTAAAGAGAGGTTTTTTATTTCATGTGGTTATCGTATACCAAGCACTTTTTTCAACTGTGTAGCGTGTGTTCTGTGAAAATCATCCTGTCTATCTTCTTCCATTTTTGTAAATGACAATATTTCACTATTTTATTACAAGACTGGTTGTACAGGTAATGACTTAAAAAGTCATAGTAGGTCATTGCTCAAAAATCACTCCTTATAAGCTCTATTCTTGTTGTTTGAACATGGGATGACATCAAGTATAGTTTGGGGATTGTTTTGTTTTAGATCTCTATGCTCATATGCTTAGCATTATCCTTATCAAACAATTATTACATTCAATTCTAGTTTTAACAATGATAAATTTTTTTCCAGAGGTTGAAAGACACAAAGGCAGACTGATCTATCTGGAATACAAACCAGAAGGAGACATAGAAAAGACTCTCTTCCTGGTTGGAAAGGTAAAAATATTGTGTGATATCAAATGTAAATGAAACTATTAAATAAAAGTTTGTTCTGAATAATTTCTTGCCTGTTACTTCTCTTATAGCGAGCTATTGACTCACTAATGTACACACTAACGTACACATCAACGTACACATCAACGTACATATCAACGTACATATCAACGTACATACCAACGTACATACCAATGTACACACCAACGCACATGCCAACGCACACGCCAACGCACACGCCAATGCACACGCCAACGCACACACCAATGCACACACCAACATGTACACTAATGATACATGATCTTTTATTAATGTTAATCAAGGATTTTCGGAATCAGTTGACTTTTTTCATTGGCAAGGTGAATACCGATGATATAAAAAGTATGATAAGAGAAAAAATTTACTCTAAAATTGACCTTACTTTCTCTTTCTTTTTTTTTCTTTTTTCTTTCACCAAGGGAATCACCTATGACACTGGCGGCGCTGACATCAAAGCTGGGGGAGTGATGGCAGGTATGCATCGCGACAAATGTGGAGCTGCCACTGTTGCTGGATTCTTTAAGGTGACAACTTTTGTTTCTAATGTGTACACCAACAAACCTCTTTATATCGCCAAGTTTGAGACAAAAGCAAAGATGGCTTTGATAAAGATGATTAGATAATACACATTACGCTTGATGATATTCATTTTCACAAAGAATTCCACTTTCAGGAAGCGGGGTGAAGGGTGGGGGATGGGGGAGTGGGTGGGTGGAGGGAAGTTATGAGCTTCAAATGAAGATCTATGTATGTTATATATGTACAGTAAAACACTGATATAAAGAACAAGCCTAGGCATTACAAATAGTTCTTTATATCAGTAGGTCTTTATTGTGTGTGTGTGTAAAGAGAGAGTACATGTATAGTTTTCCCATACACCATTTGCATTATAGTACTTATAGTGAATAGGTCAGTCGCTTTTTGGAACTCATGTTGACGGATTACTGATAGTAGATTCTGAAAACATACGTAGGCCTGGAAAGTACCCTTGTAATCAAGTTAAATTATCATTGACCACCGTCTAGAACTAGGTTACCTCTCACAACGTGAGTGGCAGTGGGATGCGCAAGTACAAAAATAGCTATCCCCTCCCCTTCACCCTCCCAGAGCTAAAGGCCTTACTATTACAAGCAAGTACATGTATTTTATGTTTGTTACAGCCTAGCCTAACAAAAAAAAAAATGATTCAAATTCATTGTGTGATTGTAATTGTGTTTAAGTGTGTAGGATGGACACGGTGTAGACACTGGGCAAGACCGCTTGGCAGTTGTGCAACACTGGGTTCATTCAGTCTTGAAATGGACTGATTTGGTATTTCAGTCGTAAATAAAAAGGAAAAAAGACTTCTTGGGCAAGAAAAGGAGTTCGTTATAGCCGTCAGTTCGTTATTGAATGTTTGCTAAATGATTCAAAATATAAGTGATAAAAAGAGAGAAAAAAATGGGGCATTGAAATGGATTCTTTATTTCCGTCAATTGATTTCAAATATGTTCTTTATAAGTGTATTCTACTGAGTATAAATATATGTAAATATATATAAATGTAGTGACAACAGTGTTCATATGTGTTAATGTTCATATGTGTTAATGTTACTGTATAGCAAGTTTTGCACATGTGTACACTATCTACCATTTAAATTATGTTTTGAACACATCAGTCATTTATCTTCTCTAGTTGTTGATTATCGCCAATGAAGAACATGTGCTGTTTCATTTCTTTTTTGAATTCTGATAAAATGACTTTTCTTTCGTCTCTTTGCTTTTCCTCTAGTTTATCAATTATCTCCTTATATCCCAAATCACCACTTGGCATCATACCCCATTGCCTTTAGATCAGCACAGCTCCCATTCCTGATTGTACAGAAAACATTTCTGTTTATTTTTTCAAAGTCAGATATTAATCAATTTGACAAGCTCTTGTGACAGCTGTGAAGAATTCAAAACGGCATAATATAAATATAGCATAAATATATGATGATTTTTAATTTTTTTTTTTTTTTTTTGTCGCTCTCGAAAAGGTTGTCGCAGAGTGTAAGCCAGCTGGTGTGCACATTATTGGTGGACTTGCCATGGTGCGGAACAGTGTTGGAGAAGGTCTGTGTGGGGTTCACCCTAAATAATAAATAAAATTTATGCGAGTTCCTTATTATGTAGCCTTTCTCAAAGTGTCATGAACAAACAAATTGTCATGATGGCCATGGATATGAGATTGGGAAATGAATTATTTTAAATAATGAATCCAATTTTTATGATAATTATATGTGTAAATTTTCAATTTTTTCAATTTTCATAATCTCTGTCATTTTTAGTCAACTTTAAATGTTTAAAACTTGTTCATTAGCAATTTTTGAAGACTGTCAAGGTCAAATTAAAGGTTACATCCTACTAAAATGAAACTTACCCAGTGAAACCTTTTTGTCTTTTGTTGGCATTTAAAAATTTTATTCTTTTCATTTTTTGTAGGATTTTTTTCTGATTTTGTTTTTTTTTAATTTTATTTTCATTTTGGAGTTTTTATTGCTTTGGTTTGTTGTGTTTTTTGGATTTGGTTGTTTTTGTTTATTTGTTTGTTTTGTTATTTTAGCTTGTTTGTTTTTTTTGTTTTTTTTTGTATTTAGTCTTATTCTTATGCTTAATATTTCTTTTTGTAATTATTTATTCCACCAAAGAGAGTTATGTTGCTGATGAGATAATAACTTCTCGTGCTGGAGTCCGTGTTCGTGTGGGGAATACAGATGCTGAAGGTCGCATGGTCATGGCTGATGTCTTGTGCAGGATGAAAGAAAAGGTGCGCAGTTTGTAGTTGAAGAGTATTAGGTTTAGTATTTTTGTCTCTTTTTTTTTATCTTAGTCTTCCTAAATACTTTCTGTGTAACTGAAAAAAAAAATCTTTACCGATTATGATTGTTATGAATACTTTTTCTTCTTGTTCCTTTCTGGTTTATTATCTATAATAGTGTTATTGTTTGTTACATTTGTATTCTTTTTTGTTTTGGTTATATATTGTTGGGCAAAAATAAAGGCTAAACTCTGATCTTTTGTGTTGGGGTATGGTTTATGTATATCATCAATATAGTTGATCCTTTTACATAGATATGGCTTCCATTTTACACTGGTATGTAATACCAGCATCACCACCACCACCACCACCACCACCACAATTATTTCATTCTACATTGCATTTGAAGTTGACAAGTCTAAATAAAATGATTTCACTTTAAATAAAATTGACTTTTCTATTTTTGTCTCAATATACAGTATCAATTAACAATGTCTGTCTGTCTGTCCCCCCACCCCCACCCTCTTCTCTTCCAAGGCTGTGGATGCCGTCAACCCACAACTGTTCACCATCGCCACTCTGACTGGACATGCGATCAGGGCCGTGGGGCCAGCTTATACCGTAAGTTGAGATGTGTCTTCTCTCTCTTTCTCTCTCTCTTTATCCTCCCCCTCTCTCTCTCTCCCCCTCCTCTCTCTCTCCCCCTCCTCTCTCTCTCCCCCTCTTCTCTCTCTCTCTCTTCCTCCATTCTCTCTCTCTCTCCCTCCATTCTCTCTCTATTCTCTGTCTCTCTCTCCCATTCCTCTCCCTCTCTCCCATTCCTCTCCCTCTCTCTCTCCCTGTTCCTCTCTCTCCCACTCCCTCTCTGAATTCTCACTCTGAAATCTCTCTACCTCTCTCCACTCCCCTCTTTCTTTTTATTTGACATTCAGCCACTGTATAGTTATCTACAACTTAAAAAAAAAAAATTAAAAGTGAATTCTGCTCTTTCATCGATGGCTTACTGTAAGAAGTGTAGTTTCCATCGCATGACTTTTTTGTTTTGTTTTTTGGAATATAATAAATACAAAAAATGTTTCTTTCTATTCCCTGGTTTATTCACCCTTTACTCAGCTGATAAAAAAAGTAAATTCTTGGTTGTGTCAATGAGTGGTTTTAAGCATCATAGACCCACTGATTTGTCATAAACCTATTACTATTACTAATACTATTAATAAAGAATTTCATGATCATATTGAATGAGATTGCCAGTTGAAACTGTGTTACATATATTTGCATTTAACAACTTCATGCCTGCTTCCAGATCATTCTTGACAATGGGCCCGCCAGGAAAAAAAAACAACGCCCAGACCATTCAGGCTGTCGGTGACGAATTTGGAGATCCATTTGAGATTTCTACAATCAGACGGGAGGTATGTTTAATGTATGCATTCAGACTTGAAGTTGCTTTCTTGTTTCCTTCTTCTCCCTTTCCTTTCTGCTGCCCTTAAGATTCCTTGCCATACGTGTTTGAATTTTGAATCTGCCTTGCTTTTGCCCTCTGTTTCACCTCATTCCCCATCTTCTTTATTCTTATTATTCAACTCCCTCAACTTGAGGAAGACACTTGATCTCAGTAAAATTACTTTTCTTGATGATAGAGATAATCAATTACAGTTACAGGATTTATTATGAAATGTCCTGGTTACAATATTTTTTTTTCTCATTATCACGCGATAAATTTAAACGAACAAATTTAATTTGATTTTCTATACTATTTCTGTAGGATTATGAGCACCACAAGGGCAAATCGGAATATGAAGATGTCTTGCAGGCCAACAATCAGCCTTCAACCCAGACTAATCGTGGTCATCAGACTCCTGCTGCCTTCCTCATTATGGCCTCTGGAATGGACAAGGTAAGCTAGACTACATATTTTAAAAAATCTTTGCTTTAATTATCCATCTTTTTAATTAAATACTAGAATAGTGGCTTAATAGCCACAAGCAGGAGAGAGAGGGAGAGTGAGAGAGAGAGAGAGTGAGAGAGAGAGAGT
>JBBPDF010388948.1:0-14598 GCA_037974715.1 Lomanotus vermiformis | reverse complement strand
GTCTGAGATCCCATTTATTCCTGACTCTGGACTAGCTGCTTCTGAAGAAGAAGGCTTCTGAAAAGCAAATATTTCAACCAAATAAGTTAAACATATTATATATATAAATGATCTTTAGCTCTCTCTCTCTCTCTTCCACCCTCCCCCCCCTCTCTCTCTCTCCTCTCCCTCCCTCCCTCTCTCAATTCTCATTTGATTATATGGAAAAATTGGATTGAGAGCTGACTGTATGGATGCGAGCTGCTACAGGTCGTCAGGCAGAAAGCCGCTTGTAAATGTAATCAGTCGCAAATGGCAAAGGTGAGGAATGTACCCAAGGGGAGAAACCTCCATGCTGTGGGGACATGGACATCCCTCTGTACCAAACACAAAGGATCCTACACTACTTTTTTTTCCGTTACCATCCTATGGTGTCAGATGCTACCCATGCCGAAATCTGCATTATAAATGCGTAAGACTAGAAGCTGTTTTAGACTACCGTATAAGACACCTGAAAGAAGCAGTATAGTTTTAGTTCTAATTCTTTGATACCTAGAAAATTGAGTGTTATAAATATGGCTGACTGACAATGGCCGCATCATCGAACAGCCAGACTGGTAAAATAAAAAAAACCTGGATTCCAGAAAAAAAGAATATTTCGAGGGATCGAGGATCTGAGGAAGAAAATCGTGGAACAGACCGGAAAACCCTAATCTCCGCGGAAAAGTATTATCGCTGATAAATGAGAAGTATCTGGAATTTCTCAAATTACTCTTTTCCATACATCGGAGCATTAACAAGAATATGCAGTTGACTGAGTCTGTCAGCTTTTATGAAGAAGAAGAAGAAGAAGAAGAAGAAGAAGAAGAAGAAGAAGAAGAAGAAGAAGAAGAAGAAGAAGAAGAAGAAGAAAAAGAATAAGAATACATTATAATATTATTGATGCCCCTAGTGTGTTATCATTTTTTCACAACATCTAAATATAATTTTTTTCTCATGTTGGCAAGATCTAAACCTATGTACTGGAGCTCATTCTTATATCAATCCTTCTTGTCATTAATACAACTGATGTGTATCAGTCCCTTTTGAGTTCCTCTCTCTTCTTCATGCTTCATATTATCTTAATAATGACACCGCCCCCAAAGGAAACAAAGCTGCCCCCTTAAAGACTGAAGATTCTTGAACATGGATACAACAATGATGATATGGACAAATTTCAAAAAAGTAAATTTAAGTCTTATTTTAAAAGAGCAATGTGTCTGATCAAATGTGAAATGCTGGATGAAATGGAAACGTTGACAATTTTGCTTATATCGCTTTTTATTTAGATCTACTTTGACAATTTGTCATTGTCACTCCTTTGACTTCAATCAAAATATCTTTTCAAATCAAAATCTAAACCTAAATGATAGCAAATACTTTCAACAAATCCTAATAACATATTTTGTATAAGATCTTCTGTCCACCAGATAGTATGGTTCTAGGCAAATCTTAATCATGACGATTAGTCGACGCGCTTGGTCCAGTGACATTACATATCTAGTCATTTAGGGTGGATCAGGATGTTATAGTTTATGTATCCTTCAGTCCGGTTGCAATCTAATCTGAGCCGACACACAACCCACACACTAGTCGTCGCCCCACTCTAACAGTCGGGCAATCCAGTCAAAAACCTTTGGTAAAATGGAAAACACCCTTTAAACTAATTAATTACTCACTTCTTTGGCATCAGAAAATAGATCATCTTCTTCTTTTATTTCATCTTCTTCGTTCTCGAATGGGGGAGGTTCCATTCCATCAGCCATTTTGATGGTCACGTGATGGCTTCAATAAATTTCCTCACGGAGAGTCACGCCCCCTTTGCAGCTCCTCGTAGTAAAATATTCATTTCGTTTCTAAATCCAGTTGCGCACATAATGTAAACATTTCGAAATAATATAATATAATTTTATCTCTTCCTAGATCGAATATTCAACAACAAGAGCGAATAATCAACAACAAAACAAAATTATCAAAACATCTCCTCTATAAAGACAAAACAAAGCAGTAAATTGTTGGGTTTGAGCCATTCTTCACACAACAATCAATGATAAAAATTAAAATGAAACAAGGATTATAATTAATCTAATTTAATTGTTAGTCTAAAATGGAAATAGATAAATAAATGAATAAATAAATAAGTCAGTAAATAAAGAAGTAAATAAGAAAATAAATGACTGAATAACAGATAAATAATAATAAATAAATAAACAATTAATACGACATACCTGAATCTAGAGAAAATGGAAATTGTATAAGTTTAGATCAAGCCGACGCGACTGCCGCTATCAGTATTCCAATCGGAAAAAGAAAAAAAAATATGGATGCCATAAAAGATTACCTGTCACAATTTTCAGAAATGTTTCGTCTTCTTTTCGTCGAGAAGTAATTAGACTGTCAGTATTTACATTTAATGGTGTATATTTAAGATTCAATAAAATCTTTTTTTATTGGAAATGAAGAAAAGTGATTTTGATACAATCGGGACTAACATTAAACATCTCCTCATTGAGGCAGGTTAATTCATACGTCTCAAAGAAAACCACCTAAAGTCAAAACTGCAAGCCATGGGTAATGTAACAATATTCGAAGGCTCATTAGACAAAATCAGAGAAGATATAACATTGTCAAATAAAACAACAGAGATCACGACTGGCTAAAATGTCACGAATGCCGTCAAGATGATCAAAAAGAAGTAAGAAAGTCGCACTACAAATACACGAATGATCTTTTAGAAAACAGTATTGTACACAGCAAAAGGGACAAAAGCAAATGATAGTAAAGAGAGAACAAATATATGAAATATTTAGTACCGACGCGTTTTCACTCAAGAAGACCATCAGTTGCTAAATCTAGAACCAAGCAACCCGACCCGCTACCGAATATTGAATTACATGTATCTCTCACTGACAGCATAAACTCACTAGAACATTGACCCGAAAAAAGGCAACATGGCCGGACAAAAATTCCGTCGAGAATTCTTAAAGAAACAACTGAGGAGATAGCCCCTTAATGCCCTTATCTGCCAATATTGTTTCAACTGTCCATTGATATGGGAAGTGTACCAAAAGACTGGAAGCATGCACATATAACTGACGTTTATTAAAAAAAAAAAAAAAAAAAAAAAAAAAAAAAAAAAGAAAAAAAAGAAAAGGAAGAGGAGGCATTGCCTGCAACTATCATCCAGTATCACTTACATCGTGATCTGCATTTTCCTTGAAAATATAATATTTTACAATTCAGTAATGGGCCATCCTGACCTCAACAATGTTCTGGTGGTTTATCAACATGGATTCAGAAAAAAAAGTCACTCTCGTGAGGCACAGTTTATAACTACCACTGAGACCATGCGAAATCATAAGACGAAAAGAAACAGATTGATCTTATGTTAGATTTTAGTAAGGCATAATTTGACACCGTCCCCCACTGTCGCCTTCTGCAGACGCTTGAAAACAATGAGATAAAGAACGTAACGGAGTCTGAAACTGGAAGGGGGCAGAAGATACTGGACTGGTTTAGAAGCTGACTTTGTGAGAGAACCCAACAGGTCGTCATGTATGGTAAAAGCAGTAAGCCATACTCAGCTATATCAGGAGTGCCACAATTAACCGTCCTGGGTCCTTTATGCCTTCTTATATAATTTATCATCTTGGAAATGACTTATCTCCAGGATCAAATCTGAAGGTATTTGCTGACGACAGCTTGCTGTTTAGAGAAGTCACCAACGAAGATCAGACTATTGAGTCTCCAGAAAGACTTAGACTGACTCGCCAATCGGACCAAAAAGTAGCACATGACATTCACCCCTCTAAATGTCACAAAATGAACATTGGGCACGCATAAGAGAAATTCCATATGCTACGATTACATTATGATGAAGAGACCCTCCAAGGCGTAAAAAGCATCCGCTACCGTGAGTCCAAATGAAAAACGACTTAAACGAGACACACCTGTACATGTCAATGAGGTGGTTGCAAAAGCAAACAGAACTCTTCTCTATCTGCGTCGAAATTTAAATAGAAGTCCCCCAAAGAGAAAAACCCCAAATTTCACTGCTCTAGCCAGGCTTACCTTATAGTATGCAAGTGCAGCTTGGAATCCATATGTCAAAACTCACAAAAACAAAATCCAGCAGGTATAAAGAAAAGTGCCTAAGTTCGTTTTAAATTGTAAAACATTGGAAAAGGGGTGCGTTTCCCAGGCCGTAGCAAAAATACGATGACCAACTTTGGAGGAGAACGGCGAACATTATCGGTATACCGTATTCTATCAATAATTGCCAACAGCTCTGGCTATACATTCAACGTACCACAAATACAAAACGAGAAGTTATCATTCATATAAAAAAAAATTACCCTTCAACACATAAGAACTCACGCATACAAACATACCTTCATCCCGAGAACAATAAAACAATGAAACGATTAAGACAGAACAGTGTTAAACAGCACTAGCACGGACTCTTTCAAACAAACCACCTCTAAACGCCAGAACAATAAAGCAATTAGTAATATTTAAGGCAATTGCATAGACAGGGTAAAAGACATCCTATTGCAACTGCATCTCATCGCTTCTGATTATGATTCAAGTAGCCTATGATTCCGAGCGATTTACACTTCCACATGCTGAAGCTCCAAACTGAAACAACACACCAAACTGAAATTCTCAAGATGTATACAATCAAAATTGTATCCATCAGAAGATCAAACGCGAAATTTGACGTGCTTATTGGATGTAGAGAGGGTAAACAGGTCGAACCACGGTTTCGAAAACAAAGACTTTTCAAAGACCTTTGATAAGGTACCCCAACAGCGTTTACTAGACTTCACAGGAATAAACTAAAAACACAGCGCTGGATAATAAAATATTCTTAAGCATATGATGAAATCGGCATAGGAGGGAAACAATCGGACAGTGGTCAAGTGATATCGGGAGCGCCCCATGGATCTGTCCATAGCCCCATCCTCTTCCTTATATACATAAATGATCTACCGGACAAAATAAAATCAAATGTCTACCTTTATTTGCTGATGACACGTTTGTTAGATAAACACATCAGTCTGGCGAAGACTCTTGGGTTCTCAGCACCGACTTATCCAAACTACAAAAATGGGGACAAAAACGGCTGATAAAATTCAATGTTACAAAACAAACCTGTTATATTATGACAGTAACAAACAGAAGAAAACAAATATTATATTATGATTATCAGCTGCAAGAAAATACGACAAAACGCTTCAGAAAACAGAATCAGCAAAATACCTAGGGATTGAAATAACCAATAACACATATAAAATGGGATATACACATACACCGAAATTAAATCCAAGGCAAACAAAATAACTGCGTCCATACGCGGAAACCTGAAAGGATGCCATATAAATATCCAGATCCACATTTACAAAACGTTGGTGAGACGTTGGTATCCTCGTGTACGCCAGCGTAGTTTGGGACCGGCAGTACTAGTACATGTACTATAAAGAATATCGACCATTTTGAAATGACGTAAAGAAAAGCGACAAAACGCATCTCTAATGACTTCTCGCCGCACCCCACCGCATCACGCCTAATAAAAAATATTGGCCTTGAAACAATACGTATACGTATTACGAAATATGACCATATACAAGATACACCATACACGAATTGCTATTGGGTTTCCTGATTCGGTCAGGCCAATTGTGGGGAGATGGGGATACAGCAGTGGGATGACCATATCACTTGACTTGACTTGACTTGATTCAGCGTTTGAGGCCTAGTGATGGCCTGTTCGCTGGTCTAATGTTAATAGATACCAGTCAGTGGCAGCAGTGTTTCTGAGCTTTTCTATTGATTCTATATGTTCAGACAGGATGGGAAGTAAACCTCAGGCAAGTCCTCCCAGAATTTGTCCAGTCGACTTTTAAAACTGTTTAGTGAGGGTGCATTTACCACACTATTTGGCAGGCTATTCCAAGAGTTAACTATTCTTTCAGAGAAATAGTTGGACCTCACATTTAATCTTGATCTCACTTTGCAAAGTTTCTTTGTGTTGCCCCTGAGACTTTTTGTTTCTGGATCCGCAAACAGGAATTTTGGAAGATCTGCCTGATAAAAGCCATTTGTGTATTTGTACACTTCAATCATGTCTCCTCTATGTCGTCTGTGTTCCAAGGAGGGTAGTCTTAGTGATCTAAGGCGCTCAGGGTATGGCTTATCTTTCAGGTGGCCCAAAAGTTTTGTTGCTCGCCTTTGCACGTTTTCCAGGTCACAGCTGAGATTTTTCTGGTGAGGTTGCCATACAGTCTGACCATATTCCAAGATCGGGCGCACTAATGCTTTAAACAATTTGACAAACATTTCATCTGTCAGGTGACTGAAAGATCTTCTGATGATGCCAACAATCTGATTTGCTTTGGTCGTACATTGTGTCACATGTTGTTTGAAGCTCAGTCGGCAGTCGACCACGACTCCTAAGTCCTTTTCAGCTTCACTTTCAGATAGTGTTAGAATGCAGTTGGTTCCATCCTTATTTTTGCCAGTCATATGGTATTCTGCCTCTGATGTTTTACGCCCAAGTTTCATTACATTGCATTTTTGTGGATGGAACTTGAGAAGCCACCTGTCAGACCAGTTTTGTAGTTTGTTCAGGTCTTCTTGTAGTTGCTCAGTTGCCATGTCACAGTCACTTCTGGTGTAAACTTTAGTGTCGTCAGCGAACATTTTAACTGATGAGCTGATATCATCAGGCAAGTCATTAATGAAGATGACAAACAGTAAGGGACCAAGCACACTGCCTTGGGGGATTCCACTTGATACCATTCGTTCTTGGGAAATGGACCCATTGATTGACACCCTCTGGTGTCTGTCGCTCAAGAAGGCCTCAATCCACCTATGTACTCTCCCACCAATGCCGTGTGCTGATATCTTTAAAAGAAGTCTGCGGTGGGGGACTGTATCGAATGCCTTCTGGAAATCCATATAGACAACATCAATGCTTCCACCTTCATCTAATATCCTGGTCCAATCATCAAGCACCTCCAGTAGCTGTGTAGAGCAAGATCTACCTGGCACAAATCCATGTTGCTCTTTAGTGATGAGATCATTCGCCATCAGGTGATCCATGACATTCTCTCTGACTAATTTTTCCATACATTTACAAAGAATGCATGTGAGACTCACCGGTCGATAGTTGCTGGCATCCGATCGACTACCCTTTTTAAAGATGGGAGTAACTTTTGCTTGACGCCACTCATCTGGGATGTCCCCTATTTCTATTGATTGTCTGAAGATAGTGCCGACAGGGTGGGCCAGGATGTCTGCAGTTTTTACTAATATTAGAGGGTTTATTCCGTCAGGGCCTATAGCTTTGCCAGTTTTTAGACTTGCAAGGACTTTCTGTACTTTTGTGTCTGTAATGTCGATGTTTTCCAGTGTATTAGCATAGTAATATGTGGGCGGATCTGGGAGTGGGCCAGGGTCTTCTCTAGTGAAAACACTTTGGAAGAATTCATTCAATGTTTCTGCCTTCTCTTCATCTGTTTCAGTCTTTTTTCCATCCTTTTTCTTTAAGTCAGCCACTCCTGATCTTAGGGTTGTTTTGGATTTGATGAAATTCCAAAAAGCCTTTGGGTTCTGTTTTGCCTCGTCGGCCACTCTTTTTTCCTTTCTTTTCTGTGCCAGCCGGCACAACTTCCTTGCCTTATTTCTTGTTTTTATGTATCTTTTGTGATCCTCTTCATTCCTCGTTTGGCTCCAAATTCTAAAGAGTTGGTGCTTCTTCCTCACCAAGCAGAGTGTATCTTTATCCATCCAGTTTTTTCCTCTCCTACCTGATGATCTAGTCAAGGGTGTTGTCTCCGCAACTGCTACATGCAGTAGATCTTTGAAGTGTAGCCATGCTTCATTTATTGTTTTCCCAGGCAGTTCTTTATCCCAAGTGATTTCGGATAACTTTTTTCTGAGTTCATGGAAATTTGTCTTTGAGAAATTTAGGCGGGATAGCTTTGGACTTCTTTCATAGGTACAATTTAGACTGATTAGAATCACACAATGGTCACTCTTGCCTATTCCAGCAATTGTTGTTATGTCCTGCACAATATCATCTCTATTTGTAAAGATAAGGTCCACTATATTGGCTTTTTGTCCCTCTCTATAGCGTGTCGGTTTTGTCTGATGCTGTATCAAGAATGCGTCATTGGTGGCTTTCAGGAACTGTGTAGCTGGATGGTTGGGACCTGCATCACATCTATTTTCTGACCAGTCAACCTGGGGATAATTGAAATCTCCCATTATCATCAAGTGTGCTGGATTTCTATATTGGACATTCAAAAGTAGTGTGTTGAGCATTGCGTTGTTTTCCGGTGCACTATTTGGGCTTCTGTAAACAATTCCAAGTAGAATCTTTTCATTGCCCTGCAGATAACAGTCCACAAAAACTGATTCAGAGAATTCGAGTTTGTCCAGTTCTTCACACCGTGATGGCTTTAATTCTTTACGTACATACAGTGCAACTCCTCTACCGCTTTTCTCTAGATTGTGAAAGATTTCATAACCCTCTATTGCAATCTCACAGTCTTTAATATCATATCTGCAGTTTTTCGGTTTCACTTCTGTTACCCCAATGATATCTGGTTGATGTAGTTCGATCTCCCCCAGTAATTCTGTTCGTTTATTCATCAATTGGTCAGCGTTAGTATACAAACAAATGCAATCTTCCAACGTATTTACACTATGACTAGAAACTTGAAAAGGAAAATGTTTAAAACTATGTACATCTCGTCTTTTCTTATTTTCTAAATTGCTGGATTCTGAGCCTCCGTGGGATATTTTCCCACGTTTATCACCTTGCCATTTCGTCGAATCCAGATGGCTATGTCGTCCCCCGATTCCTTGGCTTGCTGTCTCTTTTTTGACAATTCCTGGAAGAGATTTTCTTCTTCCTTTCTTTCCACAGGTGTGAGATCCTTCCGCACAGATACTCTCATGCATATTTTTGACTTTCTCCTGGCATCCTCTTCTTCATTGTCCTTTGTGTCTAGTTTGATCTCCTTTCTTTTCCTGTGATGAGCTTTCAGTGTATCATCCCGGACATTTTCAGATGAAAAAGTGACTCTCACTGGCCTGGTCTTGCTGTCATCATTTTGCTGGAGCTTGCCGATGCGGCGGTGTGAGAACGGTATATGGTCCATATTTATTTCTTCAAGCAGCGTTTTGATCAAGATTTCATCCTCCTTTATCTTGTCTTCCCTTTCCTTCATATTGTGTTCTGGAATCCCAAATACTATTAGGTTGGTTTTTCTCCTAGATCTGTCTTCAAATTCTGCCAACTGTTCTTTCTCTCTCTTTGATATGATATCATTCATAACAGTTTTTTGTTCATGGGCATTTGTGGGGGATTGGGCACCTTGGGAAATTTCTTTCACTGCCTGTACCATCTTCTCAGGGAATCTACCTTCATTTATTTCTGATAAAGATTTATCCACTTGGTCAATCTTTTCTGCAAGTTTTTCGACTTCTTTCTCAAGGTGCATCACTCCTCCTAGGTATTTTGAAGCTACCTTATTGCATTGCTTAGAGCAATACCAGTGTATCATAGGAACTTCTTTTGCGCTATCCTTTACTATTAGATCGTAAATATCATCATCCATTTTTTCGCAAGATATATGGTACCATATTTCACACAGCTCACATTGTAATGCTTTGTCTTTCTTTAACACTGTAGTTGAGCATATTCCACATTCATTTTCCTTTGCTTTCTGTCTATCTAGAGATGTATTTGATATCTTTCTTCTTGGAAGATTAGCCATGGGTGGTTTCTTGTTTTGGTTTTTATCAGGGTTGGGCCTGGTTTCTATCTTCCTTAGAGGCTTTGTTGACAGTATGGATTTTATCCCAAAATTTGGTAAGTCTAGAGTTTATGCAGATAAATGTATAAGTATATATATTTCAATCAGCACAGTTAAGCAGTTGTTAAATAGGAGGCATTGTTCAGTCTTCTTTCGAAGTCAAAGCCATTAAATGGTGGCCATCTTGGAGTATGGGAAGGTTCAAAATATCTAGAGTTTTATCTGGATTGTCACTTATTCTATATAAAGTCTAGACCTTGAATCTAGATCTGGACCTAGAATCTAGATCTATAGATCTAGATCTAGAATCTAGATTTCCAGATCTAATTTAGATTAATTAATCTAGAATCTAGATATATATAGAGTAGACCTATCCAGGGATAATCTTTTATCTAGAATCTAGAAATATTCAAAGTTATTCAAGAGCTCAGACACAGCTGCCACTGGTGGCGGCCATCTTGATTTGCTTAATTTAGATCTAGATCTAAATTAGATCGTAAATGAGACAATCACCATAAAGTCTTTAATATTATTATTTAATTTAGATGATTAGATGGCCTCTGCTGAGAAAGGTTGGGCCTAGGCTCCTCCGTCGGTCTCATCTAGGCTCTTTTCACTCTCGACTCTTAGCCCACTGACAACTGACTACTGACTTGCCTAGGTCGTAGGCTGGCGGGCTACAAGACTTCATTCATCAGTCATTGTTTTTGTTTTTCCTCGAAAGGTCACGACCTCCGAATCATGGATCCGTGACTGAGAGGTCTAATTATTGTTACGACAAGTTACATGTTTCAAAGGCATGCAGGTATGGTTACTGGTTGATATTTAAATCTAAATAAATGAATTCTAGATTAGTTAGACTCCAAATCTAGATCTAGATCTAGACTATATCTAGAGGCTAGATTAGATTAGATCTAGATCTAGATCTATTACTATTACTAGATCTATACTTTTAGCTCATATCATTATCATAGAGTAAAAAAGTATAGATCTAGATTCTAGATCTAGATCTAGATTAATAATAAATGTAGATCTATAGTCAATAGTCTATAGTCATAGAGTGTAAAAAGTGCAGTTATCAATCTTTACAGAGCCATCTATGATCGATAGATGTAGCCTAATATTAGAGTCTAGGCGTGTCCCTCATGAACTGATCAGATTATAGGCGTGGCTTCCCTGTATGCCTTATTCTAAATAAATTCTACATTCTAATTCTTACATCCCAGACAGAATGCTCATGCCAGGCCTGCATACATTCATTATACCTTACATGATAAAAACTTCAGTCTAGATCTATATAGATCTATCTAGACCTAGATCTAGGTCTAGTCTAGATCTTGACCTAGTTGTCAGTTGATAAGTTGAATTTAGAATCAAAGTCAAAGTAAGTAAGAAGTTAACTCTCACTCATTGAATAGAAGTCATCGTTCATTATGACTACTAGATCTAGATCTACCTCAACTTCCATATTTCACTGTGCTTGAAAATAGTGTGTATACAATCTAGTTTCTCGATCTAATATTGATTCTAGATAGGCCTATCTAAATCTAGAGCTAGAATCTAGATCTAGATCTAGTCTACATTTAAATTTAGATCTAGATCTGGATCTTATCTAGATCTAGATCTAGGATCTAGATCTAGATAAATTTTTATGGTAATGGTAGTAGCTATGCATATCATAGGTCTAGAACTCTAGATCAAGACCATCATATGAAATTATAATAAACTATTTGTTCATTTCATATAGCTCGATGCTATTTCCCTGGCCGTAGGTGATCGAAGCAGCGGAAAGGCTATTTCTCCGGCCACCGGAGACCGAGGCATACGACATGCTAGGCTGTTTCAATTAGAAGTTTCAATTTCCCCGGCTGCAGATCTTTGTGATTTCCCTTACTTTATTATGGGCACACCATACACTAATAGACACTATAGGATGGATGGACTACTGGTTGAACTACCGAATAAAATGCTGCACTTTCCTTTGAGTGCGCGTTTGTGTGTGTGTGGGTGTTAGATTGAAAGACAGAAAGAACGTGAATTGCAGTGCAGTTAGAATGAGAGAGAAAGAGATAGATAAAGAGAAATAGGGGGGGTGGGGGGAGATAGAGAGAATGGGGAAGAGAGGATAATTGGTAGAGAATGAGATAAAAAAAAAAAGAGATATCTATAGACACATAGAGGAGGAAGAGTGAGTGGCTGGGGAAATAGTGTTTTTACATATATATGGCCATACCTGGGGGCTTAGCCACTTCGTAAATATATATTAGGCCTATATATGATGTGAGTCAAAATCAATCCGGCAGCGGCCGCTAAGAGATGAGAAATAGAGAAGAAATCATCACTGTAGGGCGCTGGCGTCTGAATTAAACTCGTATGAATCAAATTCCATTTTTCGGGAATTCCCTATATTAACATTTCTGTTTTGAAGAATTCACGAAAAACCAGAAATCAAGAGTAGTCCTGAGAGAATGACTTTTTATAATAAGCAGAAAAATTAGCGAATTATTATTTTTCTTTGAATTTAGATCTCTAGAATCTAGTGCAGAACATGTCATATACAAATGGTAGCTTCCTTTAGAGAAAACAAGAAGTCTTTGGTTTGAGGAACAGGTTTTCAATTTTATTTGTTAAGAAGTGAGCCAACTCTTGACAACGGGTAATGGAAAACTAGTGAGATGATGAGGAAATGGACCTCAATTTCAATCTAGCCTAGATCTAAATCTAGATTGAGATCAGGATTACAATGATGGGGATTTTAGTACTGTAGTAGTGGGGACAGCTTGACCAATTTTAGCAATAGGAAATGTGATAGAAGATCTAGAGCCAGTAGGCCTAAATGGGGAAGTGGACGGGGTTCTACAACAGAGGATAGATATAGGTCTAGTTGCACGAGGTAATGCACAATGGACTAGATCTAATACTTTTATTCAGGAAAGTTTCATGGGTCTCTGTCAATAAGCTTGTATGCACTAATACCTATAAAGCGTTTTTAGCACTTTTTTTTCAGGAGGCCAGGGCAGGTTGAACGTTTGTTTTGCGGCAGGGGGCCTAAAAGGGCCTGAAGTGTAGCTAATGAAACTAGGGCCATCAGGGGACGTTAACTTGAAAATGTCAGTCAATCGATCACTTGCTTGATAGTTGAGCTGTGAAGATGGTTAGCAGTTAGGGCTTTCAGTTTTCATATCAAGAATTAGAAGTACCAAACTCTACAAAGGTTCCCAAGTGTAAAGACAATGGCATTGTGAATGATCCACGGTCTAGCCTAGGCAGAAAGTCGAAAGTAAGTCAGGTCTCCTCACTGAAGATAAAATCCCAGCTGAGAATAAAATAATATAATACCCCACTCATAACCAGAAAAGCCTAGAAGAGATAATTGCTGGAAGAAATTCCACCTGGTCTGCCATCTTTAATATAATACTCTAATAAAGCTAAGAATCACTTCAGTTTACCTTCTCAGTATTCTAGTATTGTTGAAGTTGAAGAAACCTGCCTGGCGGACCAGTTGGAATTCCTCCCTAAATGCTTAAAATACATCTTGAGTGGATGATATTCCATATATGTCTGAATTTTTTTCTTAATTCTTATTTGTCTGCAGATATTGGTACCCAAGGTTTGTGGAAGCCACAGCCAAATGCCCAAGGACAAGTTTTAAATCTAGATCTAGCGATTGACAGTTAAAATTCCCATTGCAACCCTATCTCACCATCCCTAACATCCAAACAAGAAGTGTGCTTATATATATATATATATTGGATTGGGAATTCTAAAAGTAAAATTACAATGCTGCAAGTATCCGTCGAATCGTTCCGAATATTTTCCTTTATTTTCTTTTTTAAAAATTTTCACGTGTAAGTCTAGCCTTTTTACCTATTCCTCGAACATTCTGCCTGCTGCTCAAGCATTGCAAGCAATTTTCCCCTGTCTTAGTAGTCTAAAAGGCCCACTAACCCATGACTTAAAATAGCCCACATCATGCTGACATTACATGTAGCTCAGTGCTGGTCGTGGGGAAAGCCCACTTTGTGGCAATAGTAGTAGTAATACGAACACAACCTTGGCTTATCATAGACTACCTATGCCTTGAAATTGTCTTTACATTGGTTTTTGGTTGTAACTGAAAATATAGCGTACGCCATGCTGACGTACGATAGGACTGTGCCTAAGATGGCACTAGTATTATACATGTGAAGGCCTACCATGTAGCCTATTTTCATTAAATAAATCTACTGTTCCGTGTTTACATTTTGAATCATCAATCCTCAATAGCGCAACAGAAAAATGGCAGAGGAAAGAAATTTAGCTATTCCTTTTCTCGAAACTAAGCCCCATTTCCATTGTTTCCACATTCACACCAACTGGTTTATTTTATATATATAATATATACCTCAGGTGGTGGATTTTCTTAAATCTTTTGCATGTAAATGCAACACATTTCACTGGTCATTCTACTGTAGCATGATAGTAAATATCGGTCTTGAGTTTGATGTTCAATGTGCTGCTATGTTATCAGTGTGTATGCAATTAGTTGTACAATACTTTTGTTTCAATGAATTCTACCATTTGAAAAATATTTTTAACTTTCCTCAGATTACTCCCTTTGATGCCAATCGCTCAACTGAAATGAATGTCAGACTGCAGTTTTCAACCCTTGATAACATGCACATGATGGAAGGTGGCTTTTCTTCTTCTTCTTCTTCTTCTTCTTCTTCTTCTTCTTCTTCTTCTTCTTCTTCTTCTTCTTCTTCTTCTTCTT